>AWVV02007284.1:0-32042 GCA_000500205.2 Phytophthora lateralis | reverse complement strand
CAACTCTTCACTAGTGGGCATACGCTGCATGACCTACAATTGGGGCTCCGCTCTCCTCGTCCCATTTTGGATGAGCGGATGGTCATGCACATATGCCCGTTAATGAACTACGATGTTTCTACCCAAGACTTGGTGGAAATTCCAGTTTCCCGGCTGTGCAAATGCACGAGCATCGCGATTGGGGATGAAAACAACGATTACATCATGGAGCAGATTGTTCAGGCTCCATTTTTTTCCACCGGGAACGACCTTGAACGGCGACATCGGGGTTGCAGATTCCACGACGCGTTTTGTTGACCTCATCCACCTGCAATGGATTCTACTCGGCCGTTGGTCGGTACTAATGGCCCTACGAAAGGAGTTTCGTTTGGGTGAGTTCTTGCCGCCTTCTCCAATTGAAACTTGAAAAAGTAGCAAATGATGCTCTGCTGTGTATTACTACAGCGACATTCATTTCCACAACTACGACAACGATTATGAAGACTGCCAGATGCACCACGTCCCATTCCATACGAATCCACAGCTTGTCACCGCCGATTGCGCTTCTTGTACATCCGCTGTGTTGCAATGAGCGCCGCCACCTCGAATGCTGTTGCTGCCTGTGAGGACGCCTACCCAGGCTGTCAAGTACGTGAACGAGATCAATGGCCCGAAGCACGTCTTGATCGAGGAAGCGTTTGTCTACGTCGCATAACGTTGGGTGTGGGTGAACACAGCGGCTGCTGTTCGACCAGAGTAAGCCCAAGGAGCACGCCGTTACTAACACATATACTTCCGACAAATCTCCACGAGGACACAGGATGGTTAGCTTCACCAGCAGCAATTGGCTATTGTCAATATCAGGATGCGTGCAGGAACTAGTTCATGTTATCATTGGTTCTCCGCGTGGTGACTGTCGTAAAACGCTTACAGTCCCGTGGTCGGCCACGCCAGATCTGCCATATTATTGGGCCCATTGCCGGAAACAGCGGTCGCCATGTTGATTACCTGTATCCATTCTCGACAAGCTCAGCGCTCACGACGTCAACATTTTCCCGGGCAAACTCAATCACCACCCTTTTCAAGGTTTGCCAGATATTTGCTGGATGTCTGGACTCGCGTTCGGAAAGAGACTTCTGTTGGGCTCGTGCATCTTTTGTTTCGCTTGTTCATCGCGAATGGTGTCCAAATCAAGCTCATTGAGCTCTTTCACCACGACACCATCGATGGGCTGCTCTTACCTTTGATGTCGTGCTTGTCAGGTGGCAAATTAAAAGCCAATACCAGGGAAGTACACAATGTCAAGTGGGGCTCAAAGCGTAAGAGTAAAACTTGCGGACCATCGGCGTGGAAGTCCCTTTACCACAATCATAACGATACGCACGCGAAATTAATACCGAACTCCATTTCACCCATCATGACAGATCGACGCTTACCACCAGACACTCCTCGCTTAAACGAATTCCCGACCACCGTATTGCGATAAGTCCACAAACCGAGCTTCCCCACGATCACGTCCGGGTAGTTCTTAAACAGCACCTCGGCCGTACGTAGCATCATTGGTGGAGAGTTATTCTGCGTCGCCGTCGCTCGCCATGGTGTAATTTAGCGTCTTGGTCTCGTTGCCCAGCATCAGGAACGAGTTGAAGCTCCAGTAGCCGAGTACGCCCGGCGTATCCACCTGTACGAACAGCGCGGCAAAGTCCGAGGTCACGAGCTTCACGCTGAACCGGATGGCGCTGTTCACCTCCGTCTTTACGCGGTCAACTCGCCCAGCCCAGCCCAGGTGGAGGCGCTTGCATGGCGTGAAGAAGTACACGCAACCGTGCGGAGACAAGGAGGAGTCTACAGACAATGCTACTACTTGTGCTGCTGTACTGATGGGGAGTGGATCGCCGTCAATGACCCCAGCTGCAGCTCCTGAGGTGATTGAGCTGGACGAGAGCTCAGCAGAGGAGATAAAACCGCTGGCACTTTCAGCTTCGAATTCTACAGCTCAAGAACGGTCGGTTCATGGTACGGGACGGCCACCACCAGGAACGGGTTCAGTGCAAAGGCCTTGCACGACCTCCTCGGAGTTCGGAGGCAGCGAGCACCATCTTGATCTTGGCCACCTTCGTCGGGGTCGTGTTGAATGTTTGCAGGATTAGCTTGGCCTAGTGCAAACGTGGGGCCCGGAGCGCCCGCGTTCTTGAAGTTGATTTCCATGTCATTCTGGTGGTGCTGCACTTTCGCACTCGGGTTTGGCACTGTGAGCGCTTGCTCATTCCACAACTGGAGCCGAACCAAGGAAGTCTAGACCAAGACAACCATGGTGACCGAGACGTACTTTCGCAAGGCGCTGACGCAGATCAAGAACAAGCACTCGCTGCTGGAGGACGAGCATTCGCATATCAAGACCGCGCACTCGAAACTTCAGGAGGAGCACACAGAGCTTTAACACAAGGTCAGGGAGTTGGAGGGCATGACCTTTCTTATGGATCAGGACATCGTGGACCTAGAGGCCGAGCAGAAGGAACTTCAGGTCCAACACTCGGAGCTGAAGGCGGTATGCCGGTCGCTCGCGGAGGAGGTGGAGCGGAAGATGGCCAAGGCGGAGTACGCCACCTTTCTGGAGGAGGGGCTGGCATGGCCGGTGGCCAGGGTAGCCGAGCTGCAGATCGCGGCGGAGGCCGAGCTGGAGCGGAAGCTCGCTGATGCGCACAAGCTGGCCACGGACCGGGAGTAAGCACTGATAGGCAAGGTTGCGGCGCTCGAGAGCGAGGCTACGGCGGTCAAGGCGACGGCCAAGAACGAGGTTGCGTTGCTCCAAAGCACGATCAAGCAGAAAAACGACGACATTGCCAAGTTGCGCTAGTCGAGCGAGGAGGCTGCTGACCTACTCATAAAACAGCTCGCCGCAGCCAAGGCTGAAGCCGCGAAGCACCAGGAGGCGGGTCGGACGATTCGTAATGCGCTAGGGAATGGCGCGAAGACGGCTCTGGCCACGACGGGTCTTACGAAACCGAGTCGGTTCGCCAAACCCGTGGAAGTGCAAGCGAAGACGCAACAGTGCCAGACCCCGGAGAAGCTACAGTCGTCGGGGTCAGCAGCATTGGTAGATCTATGACGATGAGCTCCAAAACCTCGACGAAGAAGACAGCGAAGGTTATGACTTCGAAAGAGACAGTGGCCAAGTCCGTGGAGACATCAGCGCAAAAGCTACATAATCGTGTGCGAAAGTTTGAGCTGGAGAAGAAACAGAAAATGAAGTCGCCGCAGGAGACGCAAAGGTTGTGTGAGAAGAGCAGCAGCAACAGCAGTCCGTCGACGGTGAGCAGACCCATGACAATGCGCTCAAGGACCTTGCTAAAAACGACGGCGACACCTGCGACGCCAAAGTATGCAGTGGTCAAGTCCGTGAAGGCGCCAGCGCAAACACTGCAGAATCTTGTTCAGAGGATTGAGCGGGAGAGGAAACAGAAGATCAAGTCGCTGCAGGAGAGGCAAAGATTGCTTGAGAAGAGCAGCAGCAATAGCGGTCCGTCGACGGTAAGTAGACCCATGACAATGAGCTCCAGACCCTCGATAAAGACGACGGCGACGCCTGCGACGTTGCTGGGGTTGTGAAGGCGGCAGCGCGTACGCCCCAGCGCCATGTCCGACAGCAAGAGTTGACGCCTCCCACGTAGAACAAGCGTGTTCCGGCAACGGCGACATCTACGTGGGAGTACTACAAGACCCAAGGGTCGAGGCCTTTGTCTGCGGCGACGTCGTCCACATCGTCGTCGCCAGAGATTTCTCCGGGATCGGTAGCTTAGTAATCGAAGAAGGATGGACCTGGACTCTTGCGTGGCGACGAGGATCATTATTGTCGACACGTTGATCGAATGGTTGACGCGGTGAATTGATACGGTACGGGGCACTCATCTCAGCCTCGTATCATGGCCATTCTGCGCGACGCAGGGCTCATTTCTCCCGGTGTTCCAAGCAACTCGATATCAAGCGGCAGCACAAATCCAGTTCGGCGAACGGAAACCTATTTCTCTCTCGTGGCTGATCGCTCGTCGAAGGCTTCTGGACGTGCAGTGCCGAGGCTTGGTGGGCCTTACCAGCAGACACAGTTGATCGGGGCTCATTACCCTCGTTGAAACTGTAGTTGCGGGCGTGCTTCGCGTGAGGTGCGGGCGTGGTGTGCGTTTGCAGTGGTCATGGGGACTCATTACTTCCTGTTGACCACTGTGATCGCTCGCTGGCTTGCTCTCCTACTTTGCTTCGGTGCTTGCGTCCGAGGCTATCTTCGTGGGTTGTGCCCGCTCGCCGAATGGACTGCTTCTATCGTGACATTACGCCAAGGGACTCTGCTGAACAAGCGATCAAGTTTGCTAGCTAGAAAAGCCTGAATACATGTTTGCACTTTACGCGATGTGCACGTGTAGCGTTAGCTGCGTATGAATTTATAATTGCTTGTTTCCTGCCATGGTTGCTGTGTTCCATTGAGTCGTGCCTTAACTACTTGTGCGCTTCCAACTACAGACTAAGCTGCAACCTCTCGACGTCAGCAATGCGCTGAAGGTGATTCACACGCCTCAGAATGTGGCAGGTCGGACACTCACCACGTGGAGAAATATTGACATCGTAGCCAAGTTCGTGCGAGTCATTGACGCAATGCTGATATTCGGTAATCCCACGTGTTGCTACGACAGACCCTTGCATACACCACATCCTATCCATTCCTTACGTTTGCATCGGAAGCACGTCCTCGTGGTGCTTACTGCCAATGTACGCCCGTCCACTTTCACAGACGCGAAGGACGCCGCCAAACGGCAGCGGCCTTCACGACCCAAATCAACCACCAACTGGATCGTTTTCTCCTTGCCCGTGGACGGCGATACCACTGAAGCCTCTGAGTCACGCAGCGCCCCACCCGCATGCGCAAAACGCAACGCACGGCTCCACAGTCGCTGCCGTCACCACACATACCAGTCACCGCACCCATCTCCATGTGTAGCTTCTTGCACTCCACCTTGCCATCGGGCGTCGCGCGCTGATGTGCAGCAGCAACCCCTTGACCTCCTCCTTGGACCCCACGTAGTCGAGCGCCACACCCATCACGGCCAGTTCCATGTCTTCTTCCTGCTCTACCAGGTGGTTCGGCGCACACACTAGCAAGTCATTGTACTCCTCCGAGTCCATATAGCGCACGGCACATGAAGACAGACATGGCGCCCTGGATTGGACATATTATGTTCACGTTTGCAGCACGCACGCTCCCCAGCAAGTGGCGTACTGTAGAGGTCTTGGTCGGTGGGTAGTTGGGAACCAGTTTGCGCCTGTGGTGAAGACAGAGACACTATTAATTCTTAAGTAGAAAGTCTTCTCCGTCACATCGCCAGTAGTTCTATCATCCTGGACCAGCTTCACTTGTCGGATTCTGCTCTTGTGAGAAAGAGATGACTTGAAAGTCGCGTTCCATCCATCCACCCGTAAATCGTACAGGGAGGCCTCATCGTACTTGGCAGGCCACCAAAGCCTACCTATCCTGGATATAGTCATACACAACATACCAACAAAGAGATTTCGTTAGCGAATTAAAGCCCAAAGCAGTGCCCCTTACAAACGCCTTAGGGGAATTCAATTGCCACCCAGTCCTTAGGCCCCCGTGCCCTCTTTCTACTCGTTTGCGAACAGCTCAAACGTGACATTTTCGTGCTTCGTTTTGTTTCCGTCCAGCGTCACACTGGCCATGACATCCGCCCTCCTTCCCACCAGGGAGCACCTGAACAACCTGCAGGTCCCTCAGCTTCACCATTGGCCCCTCCATCCAGGGCCGCCGATTATGGCATGTATATGAATGTAGGACCAAGCAGCCAGATAAATAATGTCATGCAAGACGAACAACCCAGAACATCAATAATGCCATCCTCGACCAGCAAATCATACATAATGGAAATGACAGATCATGCGCAGCTATATTTTGCTTAACTGCCGATGTTGTCGACCGTGCAAACATCCCAGTCGTTCGAGTTCTGACGCAGGAACAGAATCTTCTCCAGCGTAATTGGATGCAGACTGTTGCGTTCGGGGCCGAACGTGATGCGAGATATACTAGAAAACCGCTCCACCATATTCGAGGTGGGCGGCACACTGTTGAGCAAAGCGTATTGCTGTTCACGCTCGGCAAGACGACGCTGCTTCTGTAGACGCTCTACGAACGACCCCTCTCCTTCGCCCTCCGGTGCGGAGCTGGGCGCGGCTCCAACAGCAAATGGACGCAGGATCGCCTTATCTGCCCTCGTCAACCAGCATGACTTGCCACGGAGCACACGTACACAGCCAGACTCGATGTCTGGGCTGTAGACGATGTCAGCTCACGGCTCTGTATATAACAAATAAATATATTAGCATACCTTGCCAAAACTCACGTCGCACGCAATTAACATACCCAGATAAGTGGCGTACTCTGGCTTGACATTGATGAGTCCGTCGAACCACTCGCGAACGTCTAGAAGACGTCGGTTCTTTGGAGCGCCTTCGATACAGATTCGACGTGCTTCAGCTCCTTGTAGAGAGAGTGCAGACGCCGGTTGCAGGCCGGGGAGGGAATCAGGTCTGCGATATCGTCGTCCTCCTTGTCAAGATGCTCAAGCAGCTTGAAGTAGCGATGGAGCATCGAACACGTCGAGCTCCACCGGGTGTCTTGACGAATAACCGGTCGAAGGTCAGTTTTAAGGCTAAAATAAACAATTTTGTTTTACGAGGATAGCAACTAGCATAAATATTAGAAAATAATAACATAAATTGGTACAAAATATACAAGCGTACCGCAACTTTGCCGACTGAGTTAGCGTCCGCAGCTAGATCATCAGGGCTTGAAATTCAGCAAGGTCGGCCTCGTGATCTTGTAGCTGCTGCTGCACTGCGAGGTTTAGCCGGTGTGAGGCACACCCAACAAGAGGCCCGCCAACTAGCGTAGTCAGACGTCGATTAACACTGCAGTTTTCTCCAACAATAAAGACGCACTGGTCCAGCTGCTTGCCATAGTCACGAGGCAGCTTGTTAGCAAGGAATTCCCTGTGAGCGACAACGGATAGGTCGGCATCGGCATCATTTAGGAGGGGGGCCATGCATGGCAGCGGGGTTTTGACCATGCCATTTACTTTGTAGCAAGCGAAGACCGCAATGTAATGCTCGGACAAATGGGTCCACCTATCGGGGATGAGGCCAAAGATGTCTGGCATCTCGGAGGCGACAGATCTTTCCACTGCTAGAACGTCCCCTTCCATCGTAGCCCACCGGGTCTCCACGCAGATGGGGTCCAGCGTGGTGTAGCTAATCACAGCGCAAAGTAAACACACAATTAGAAACTGTTTCTTAAAGAAAAAAATAAAACAAGAGATCAACGTACCGTCGAGTTGTGCGATTCTCGCAGAATGATGAAGTCAGATTGCGCGTGACGACCCAGAGTAGCCACCCGTACAGTGTGAGAGGTCCGTCGCACGTAGCTCCGTAGAGAGCCTGTCTCGCCCGTCGTGGCCTCGAGTATCTCCTGGGTGCTCGCGTCTCACGTGCTGCATGAGAATGGCATGTCCGCTGCGGCGGGTCTGCTTCCGAACCGTACTACAGCGACAACGGAAGTATTCGAGGATAACTTCATCGTAGTCGTCGCGGCACGGTTGGAAGTAGAACCCTGAAAACCTGGGCGGGTGTGAAGGCTGGGCGAGCGGGGCGCGAGACGAGGACCATTGTGTTGGTGGTTGCTGAGATGGGGTGGAGGCGAGGCGGGTGGTGTGCAAAATGCAAACTAGGAGCAGTAGGTCCCCTGTCGTGCTGGTAGGTTGCACGGTTGGTCAGCAAAGAACGACAAACCTGATGGATACATTATGACATTTTGTAGGAGGACCAGCATAACTTATGACATTTGGTAGTCTTGATGACATGCATTTATGTTCGAAATGAATGATCATTACTTCCTCTGTGAGGAAATTACTGCTCACAGAGAAGAAAAAACCGCAGCGCTCCGCCTCGTTGATTTCGGTGAATATAAGATATGCAGAGGTATGATTTTGTCTAGTAAAGAAATGGATCAAGCTCAGAGATCGGCGAAACGGGTAGCGCTGTAGTGGGCGGCGTAGCAGCAGGATGAAGTGCATAATGCAATAGAGAGGTGGCTTGCAATGCCGATAGCGTAGAGATGTCAAAGTGAGCGTCGATGAGCGTCTGTACATTGCACGGCAGAGATACTGGGAGCATGTCAGCACGAATCAAGCAGTCCTTGCGCAGGTGTCCAATCTTGAAGTCATTGTGACCGCTGGACTCCATGATCTGCAGCATGATCATCTGCAAAGTCAGGAACGTCCTGTTCAGTGTCTCGGTCGTCGTTTCATCAAACGCACGTTGTACTCCCTCGATCAAATCATCAGTCGTGCGCGGTCTCGTGAATGACTGAAGAGACTGGATGCTGGAAAAGAAATCGAGATCGAGGCAGTTTAGGTCAGGGTTTTGCGCTGGCTGGTTCTCGAGCTTGATCGTCTAGCCATCACTGCATCCTGCAACCAGCACCACGGGATCATTGGCAAGCACATGTGGCCGAGCGTTATCCTGCTGCAAACAAATCAGCATCTCTCTCTGGGCTTGAGGCCACCTCGCCTTAATGGCAGGGATCACGTTGTCGACCAGCATCCGCTGCGAAATCACCCTCGTGATTGAAACAGGGCGGTGTTCTTCCACACCGGCAGGCCGGTTCACACTTGCTCGCTGCGTGAGGTAGGTCTGCGTGAGGTAGGCCTCCACAATAGGCCAAAGCCCAATCTTACCATCCCATTCACGACAGGGACGCGCGACAGCGCAGCGCTACATCACTTTCGTGATGTAGCGCTTGCTGTGCACATGTTGCACGGGGGGGGGATCTTCCAGGGGTGTACAGTCTTTGCCCGTCAAAACGTAGACCTTCTGCTCAACCTTCTTCACGTAGAACCACTTCTCATCCATGTGTACGACATCGTACAGTGGATCGAGGAAGCAGTTCCCGTCGGGTCCGGGTTTCACGTGATCCACATAGAACATAAGACGAGCTAGCTTGTGTGCATTCGTGAGCTGTGGACGGGTCTGGCGCATGGCTCACCGCAGATACCCCTCCTTCATCAGTTACTGGATCAGATAGGTGCTCACAGTGGATGTGGCTTGGATGCGGCGTTGGTTCTCACGATCGTTGACAGGAACCTCGGCCGCGTGCTCGCACAGCTCCGCGCGATCCAGCTTCTTCCTTCCCCGGGCGCTCTTTCGAGACTTCACTACAGCAGCAATTCGGGGACCCATCGAGCTGACCCCTCGCTTCCAGATGCGTCCTACAGTGAAGCGGCTTAGGTGGAAGTAGAACGCAGTTTGGATGATGTCCCCGCGCTTGAGCACACCATTTGAGCTTCGAAGGAGCAAGTACTCCCACACAGCCTAGCGCTCTTCTTCGGTGGCTTCCATCTTGGGCACAACTGGTTATCTTGCGAAGTGACGGAGGGAACGTAAGGAAGGAGGCGGGGTCTGAAGGCGGGAGATTCAAAATCTGATCGCTTTTGCAAGGGTATCGCTTCTGTGTGAGTTGTAATTTGATTCGAAATGTGCAGCAATTTTCTCACGGAGGCAGTATTTTTATGGTCCCATCTCCAATTACACCGAGTCTGCAATGCCCGACGTCACGTACGCCGGCCCCCAGTCCTAACTGAAATCCGGCCTGCCTTCCGGACAAACGACCGCCGCGTCGACTTCGTCCACGTATCGAAGTTCTCCGTCGCCGAGACCTGTATCTGGTCCGCCCCAGTCGGCAGCACCGCTCCAACGTCGATCCTGTACGACACATAGGAGTTCGCTGTAATTGCACCCTGCTTTCCATCGCTGCGACTGTAACCACCCCGTCCATACTGCATCTCGTAGACGCACGTCTCACGTGCAACCCATTGGCACTCCTTCTCGTTGGTCGCCCATGATCCCTGCTGCCATCAAGTGGACGTGCGAGGACCGACGCATTGTTCAGCGGAATGGCATCGGCGGGTCACTAACGTATTATGTTCGCCACACACCTAAGCCATACGACATCGTGATCAGTAGTCGTCATCGCCCCTGAGGGCGTGGACGTCGTGAACGGCGCGAACCAATACGTGGCCCGCATCGAGGAGAGGAGTGAGTGGGCGATCATACCGAGGTTGAGGTCTTGGCTTACTGACGGGTGCTAATTATTTTCTGTTGCCCACATGCTGAACGCCTGTTGCCTGTGTAATCTGCTGAATTCCTGTTGTGTACCAGGGAACTCCTGTTGCGAACCTAACGCAACAGGAATTCATCGCTGAAGTACTGCACATCGCTCATTCAGAGCATCAACATTGACAATATGCTGAGCTTAACTGCACCGTTCAAATGCACAGTGATAAACTGAAGCAGTGAGAAGTGAAAGAAGCATTGGATAAAGATAAAAACGTGTAGATATCCATGCAGTTTGCGTTGGAGTTTGTTGACTGCCAGTTCTACATTGTACCACTGTGGTGAGCTCGACGAATAGCATGGACCAGCTCCTCCACCCTGTACTCCACCTGGCCCCCGTCGACAAACGTAGCGATCCAAATGTAAACGCCGTCTTGCGCTTAGAGTCGACATGCGGCCACCTGCCCAACGCGGCTGTCAGGAACGCTCACACCACCGTCGATCACGTCAAACTCGTCTACCACTGGTCATTTCAGAGGCCTACCCGGCTGCTGCATGAATAGTTTCACCAGACGACCAACGTCGTACATGTCTGTTGTTACATCTTGCTCTATAGAACCATCTAGCGTGCGAGGTCTCCCCGGTTGGCCTCGCATTGGAATCGACTCAATTGCTCGGTCGATGTTCAACTTGTCTCGCAAATGCAGAGAGGCCACTACGTGGGAGAACACCCACCCCGACTGCATGTACCTCTTGCACGTACAGATGAGAGCGCTACGAACAGTGCGGATCTGGAGTTGCCAAATTAGTATCATAGTAACGTAAAGTGAAGGCATGCCTGTGGCACACCTCATCAAGTTGCCATCGCAACACAAATACCGACAGATATCGAGTGTGGTAAGTGTAGATGAAGCTGTTGAATCTGTTAAGTGCTTGTTCAGCTTTGCTAAACGTGTCGTAGTATGCAATGCTCGTGTGCGCAGGCTTCGCCGCCGGGAGAGAGATTGTATGTATCTCAGAAGCATCATAACTTCCGAAGTCAAGGGAGACATCCGAGTCGTGTTCAGTTTGAGATGAAGTCAGTGATTCAGGAAGATGTAGCTCTCTAGCTGTATGTGGTGGTTGAGAACTAGAATGCATTCCGTTTGTGCCGCACGTGCTGTCCCCCACCGTCTCTCTGCTCGCTGACGTACTCGGTACGTCTTCGGCGTTACCTCCACCAATGCCCGCGCGGCCGGTCCGAACACCAACACCTTCACCTCGACCATCTCTCGCATTATCGACTTCACAACGGGTATCCCCAACTCCGACGCATTCAAGGCGGCAGTTGTTGCCACCAGCACCTGCGCGGTGGCAATCGCCACCACCACCACCTTCACTGCGGTCGTCTCTACGGCCAGCACCTTCATCACCGCTAGCATCGTCGACGATGCTGCCCTCTCCTTCCGAGTATTCCAGCACAACTGTTGCGTCACTCTCGTCGTCGGCCGCCTGAGGGTCGGCTTCCATACTTCGTGGCAAGATGAGATCTGTACCTCACAGATCTCGCATAGTTTGCTAGGGCGCTGCCTCGCAAGTGCGAAGTGGTCAACGGCGCATGCAACCCCTCGTCTATATTTGGAATTTTGAACCCTCTCGATTCAGAAACCAACCGCTGAAGTTTGAATGGTGCGCGATTCAGCGCTGATTATCTGAAGCGTTTGGCCGGACCCCGGGTCCCCGCAACGAAAACTGAGGCTAAGAGGCATTATTTATTTTTGGCTGAAGCTCGAAGGCCATGCAATGGCCAAGCACATTTTCATATCGGAATCAATCAACCATGGAGTACCGCCGAGGGGGAGGCTCGCAAACCACCATCCCGCGACGCAAGCGCAAAAAGGGACGAACGCGAAAGGAAGCCGCTCGTATACGTGTCGTTGAGTGTCTGGGGGAAGAAGCAATAAAACGAATTCAAGACGACTGGGCCTCCTGGGATACCAGCTACGGTGGCACGGAGTGGCAGCAGTCTGAAGGTGTCGTATTGCATCTCCTTCAGCAACGATTTTCTGAGCGTGAAAATCGAGCTATCGTTCCGGTGGGAGGTAGCCGTATAGCTATATGACCAAGAAAAGTACTTACGACAGGAGTTGAGGCGATGCACACTCGCCGCGATCGGCCGAAACCATGGCACGTATTTAGTGAACAAGACCTAGAAGCATTCAAATTGCAGTGTTCCACGTGGATGCTGGAGGACGGCTTCCCTTGCGCGCATCACAGGCCACGCCAGTACTTCACGGAGTCTGGATTGACATGGCTGGAAGTGCACGCCAGATAGGAGTATGAAATTAAGCGATCGAATCCAGATGCGAGGACACTCAGCTACTCCCAATTTACACAATACGTGCACTATTATTTTCCAGGGGTACGGCTTATTCGAACAGCAGAGGATGTCTGCGACTGTTGCGTTCGGCTCGAAATCCAGCTACAGGAACCCGATCTCTCAGACAAGCAAAAGCAAAAGCTCTTACTAGAGAAACGTACCCATCTCGACGAAGCCATAGCCCAGCGTCGGTTTGTTTCCTCATTCATCAAGGACTGCACAAGTTTGCACGCGCCAGCCCAAATACTTCCACATGAGATCATGCCTGACACATTCGACGCTGCAACAATGTCCAATGATGATGATGTGACTGAGGGCGATGAAGTCGAACCTGTTGCTGCTCCATTATCGTACTGCGTGTAAATTCAAGCAGAGGACTTCGGTGGCGGAATTTCGATGCCCTTTTACGGACATTCGCGGCCGTCGGCAGATTACTTCAACAGTAATTTGATTCTTCAGAATTTTGTTGTGGCGGATATCACCAACAATCGAAATAACGTATATTTGTACGACGAGCGAGCTCAAGACAAAGATACCAACGCACTTTGCAGTTTGCGACTCCTCTATCATATCACGACTATTCAAAAGGACGCTGCCAACGGCATTCCAGTTGCCGAGATAAGCTTCAGCTTACCCGACAACTGTGTTGGACAGAATAAATCGAAGGTTGTGATGATGTTTTTCGCGATGACGTCCGTCATTTTTCCGTACAAGAAAGTGGTTTTGTGATTTTTGTTACCTGGACATTCTCATAACATTGCTGATCGAGTCATAGCTTGGTGCTGCAACGCTATGAGAGGAAGTAACTTCTACACGCCATCGATGCTTGTTGACGAGATCAACAAAGTCAAAAGTGTAAATGGCATCTTTCTGGACCACAACGAGTCTACGCATCCATTTTACATCGAGTGGGAAACAATCCTCGGCAAGTACTTTTCCCCGCCACCTGCAGGATACACCTCAAACTATCTCTTCGAGATAGATGAAGGGGTTTGCACGGCACGAAAAAATGTTGATACACCGGACAAAGATGCTATCACGTTTGAGATGATCGACCCACGCAACATCAGCTCGATTCGTAAAGCTGTTATTCACGAACTGTTTGGACCTGCAGTTCGAAGTATTTGGGAAGCCTCCGCCCGCCGCGTACAACTACCACGCCACACTACTAAGGTCCTGTCCGAGAAGAAGATGAAGTCGCTCTCTGCAAAATATTTTTCAATTCCACAGGAGTATTTGAGCTACTACCCCTCGGTTCCTGACTCAGTTGTCAATGCTCCAGCTAATACAGCTACACATAAACCAACAGTAGCTGAGGCGACATCTTCGAAACAAAAGAGAAAACCCGGTCGCCCAAAGAAAGGAAAGAAGGTGAAGACGAATCAGCCTTCGATCCTGCAGTTCTTCAGCGCAGCGGATAGCTAGGGAATTGTTAACCAGTTCATAAACATTTTTCAATACCAAGATAATATCGATAGTTTTCCCAGCTGGCGGGGCAGGCTGGGACCCCGGGTTCGGGCCAAACGCTTCATCTGTTGGGGCAGGACGGCAACAGGCATTCCGCACCAGGCAACAGAAATTCAGCAGATTACACAGGCAACAGGCGTTCAGCATGTGGGAACAGAAATTAATGTTATTCCCTTCCTGACGATGTGGTTGTTGCCTAGCTTGCACACGACGTCTCAGCTGAGCGTTCAATACCTGACTTTGAAAAAGCGACTATGCATACGAGGAAACTGAAGCAGATAAGTTGCCGCTTATTGCGAGCAGCAAGAGTACGAAGACATCGTTGACGCATTATTTGGCACAGCTCAACAAAATTGGAGTCACGTAGACCAGGCTGAATCCGCCGCGATGGAGGCAGGTACCGAATACCAGTATGGTGACTTTTCTCAAGGACCCTCTGCGCTTATGAAGAGCTGTTGGGCGGGTACGCTGCAATTTATGACGATCATCAGCAAGTATAATACTGTGGACATGTCTGGCCATCACCGAAAGCGCTGCAAACGTCTAATTTGGCAGGACAGAGTAAGATCACCACTGACTATCCATATAATGTACCAACTCGAAAGCGCAACGTGCTCAACATGCTCGAAACTCGGTGGTTCTCTATTGATATGATTAAAAATTGTGTAGATGCTCTCATTACATGCGAAATAATTCGTGGCGCAACCGAGAAAGTGTAGCCATGAGCAATTGCCCCAAGTCTGGGTCCGTCACGCTTTCCACGTCTTCGTCTGTGAGGAACGCAATGCTGCTGAGCGTGCGGTACCCGCGTCGCTCCAAATCGCGGCCGAATGTAGTCAGGTCCGGATGACATGCGGTCATCCACTGTATCACTTCTCCCTGCTCGCACACTGAACCACGCATCGCGAGCATCGTTAACATTAAAGCTCTCCACGAACTCGATCATTGACCCTACGCACCCATGCTGAAGATGCTGGCACTCTCCTTCGCGTTCGACAACCTTCTCCGCACTCTCGGACTCAACGCCGTCTCTGTCACCACTTCTTCGTCTTCATCCAGGCGAGCACTCGCTTTCTTCTGCTGTCGAACCTGCGGGTCGTCATCGCTCACGACCTTCCGCTCAGGCTTCACGGGCACTGGTGTTCTTTGCATGGTCACAGCCTTCATCGTCTCCGTCGGAGGCATCAGTCAAGTGTTTTGTTAAAGCTCAGCGCTCACAATAGTAATACCATGAGGGGCCAGCAACGTCTCACCTTGAAACAACCACACCGACAAGAACAGCACTTCAGCCTCTGAAACTAAAATTACGCCTACACCAATACCCGCACGCAAAAACACTTCCGACCAGATCCAAGCCACCAAATTCAATACATCGCATTGCCGGCGACCTCGCTTGGTCGTGTCGCGCTCTATCCGCGCTTCTGAGCGAGCGCTCTACTTCTCTAGCTAAGAAAAAAAACTAGCAGCGAGCGCGCGTGGTGAGTGAGCGAGCGAGGGAGATTCAAGCGTAACGAACCCGTCTCGCTTCCCTCTCGACGACAAGAGCTTAAAGCGGAGCCCCAACAACAGTCTCCTGTGTCCTGCTTAGATGTCGTCGAAGTCGAAGCCAATGTCGTCCTCGCCGTCGTTCTCCATGGCAATGTCCACAGCCGTCTCGTTAATGCGCGCGTTATCCGGAAGCTCTCCGTAGGCCTTGAGGCTACGTGCCTCGTCTGCGTTGTATTTATGAATGATGTCCACCTTGCCGTCTTGGTACTCGCGCAGACTCACGAGGATGATGTCGCCGGCGCCCACCCACACTTTCTTGCGCATCTTGCCGCGGATGTGACCCAGACGCGTCACACCGTCAAAGCAGTAGGCCTCCAGGCGACCGTTGCCCAGCATCCGCACTACCTGCGCATACTCTTGTGTATGCAACAAAAACGTATACGTTAGTTAGACATATACACTTATACATGACAGCGTAATACGGTGTCTATAGCGAGTTGGGCAGCCCCGGGGGCCGAGAAAAGCAGCACGCACCCTGTCCATCTTCCTTGAACTCGAGCTCGCGCTTGTTCTCCTCGCCATCGCCCTTTCCGCGGCGGCGGTTCTTGCCTCCCTTTCCTTTGTTCTTCGGCATCTTTCCTGCTCGCTGTCAAATCCCCGACTGGGGTGGCACCCATGTTCGGGTGGTTCCGATGCAAAGCCTTTTCAGCCAATTACTAAAGCGTATTCGTTTTTCCAGCCAATCACAAAGCGAATTTAAACTTTCACCCTATCCCCTTCGTCCTTTGTTACTGTTGTAATATATATATCAGATCTCACTTACTGTTGTAATTTAATGACAGAAACCTACTATGTCCATTCCATTCAGCTATGACATAAGCCAAAGGCCACATCCAATACTGCGCCTAGTTTTGTAAGTTTGAATTGTGGTGCAACGTGCGACCTTCACTCCTCATGTCCGAACGCACTCGGCCTCGCGATCCTTGCTCTTCCTGCGCCTGCTTCGCCCCTCTGTGCATTACCCTGCCTCCCACTACTAGCTGCGCCTTCTTATTATTATTTTGCTCTCTCTAATGGCGTCTCCTGTGCCGTCGCCCGCGTCCTGGAGACGTCGGGAGCCGGTCTCGCGCACCTCCAGGCCGCCCAACTACCCACTGCGTCGCTCCGTGGACGGTAGTATCAGCTACAGCACGTTCAGCAACGTATCCTGTTTCACATCCTATCCGGTACTTGGGCTATCCATGCTGGCGGCCCGCAAGCGGCTGCTGCAGGCCATCGAGCGCAAGATTCAGGAGAAGGAGGCGTCGTCGAACCTCACGACCGAGTTCCGTGACCCATTCTCGCTGCTGCTGGCGCTCTGCGCCTCCTTCCGCTTCGCAGACGCGGTCAGACGTTTTGGGGACCAGCAGCAGGACCGAGCGACAGCTGCCGTGGGGGAAGGAGCGTTCCTCGTGGCTGCGGCCCTGGGGAACGTCTTACTTAATAGGACACAGAAGCGCCGTCACCACGCAGAGATGGCGGAGAGAGTCCGAGTGGCCGTGCAGCAGATGCTCCAAGACAATGACAAAAGACAGGAACAGGAGGAGGACCAGGGGCCTCCCATTTGGCTCGGCAAGGGACCGCAACCGACGGTCTTACTGCCGTCCAACAGCTACGTCGCGTGCTATAGGGACAGTCAATGGCAACGACTGCCGATGAATTTACTGGTGGAAGGAGATGTCGTTGGACTCATGAGTGGAGACATTGCTCCGGGTGAAGTGCGGCCCGTCGGGATGGATGGGACCGAGGACATGCAGGTGTACCCGAGAGGGAGCAAGTTGCCGTCGTGGACGAGAAGACATACGAAGGATACGGCGCGGTGCACGGCGACGTTTGATCCGCCCTTGTTATTGGAGTTGTGTGGTGAGATGCGTATTTTTGAGATGATGGAGACGCCGGTGGTGCGCGACATCGAAGACGCACTGTTTCGCATTAATAGGCCGGTGACGCCCACCCAAAAGCTACAGACACAAGCGAGGCTCCTGGCTGTCTACATTTGCACTATGTATTCCGTATTGGTGCTTTTGGCGATCGGATTGCGTGTGGTAGTTCAGCATCGATCGCTGGAGACCACATTCACTCACATTTTACTAGGACCAATTGGTATCTGGCTATGCTTTGCATCGCTTAATACGCCACTGGTTCTGTTTGTCGCTGAGGCGGCAGCCACTGCCTCCATCTTGGGATCATTTGACGAAATTCTCGCGCCAAAAGAACCTAAAAAGCAAGAGCAGGAACAGGTTGGTGAAGCAGGTGTTGATGAATTTGCTGAGGCAGAGATGGATGATAGGACTGCAATGGAACCTGATAAAGGCACATCAAAGATGTCCAAAAAACATTCGCGGCGTCATGGCGAGCGTGGGTCTCGTATTGATAGTGCGATGGCGTCGATTCTAAAGGCCACTGCGCTTGCACCGCCAGATATCTACGACGTTGAAGATCGCGAAAAATTGCGCTCGGAGAAAGCACAAAAGCAGTCTGCTATCATGCGATCGCTGCAGTATTTCCTGGTAGTTCTTCGATTTCGAGTCATGCGCTGTGACCTGGCACATGTATCCGATCGACGACATCTGCCTGTCCCGTTCCGCTCCTTTCGACTACTAGAGCGGTTAGGTAACATCACGATGTTGTGCTGCTTTGACGATGATATACTTTGCGAGCAGACTCCATCTGTCGAAGAGATATTCTTGCTGAATGATAAGCAAAACAACAATTCCACAGTTCTGGATCTCCACGCAGAACGGCATTGCGACACCGGCTTGAAGTTTGAGGACCCTAAATGGAAGCAGCACTTATCGTCGCTTAAACCCATTGGGTTGGCTATCATGGTGAACGATGACGAAAATCCTGCACGGCATTACGAAGAAAATATGCGTTATCTTGTGAATGAAGGACTTTGCCCAGTTGATGATGGAGACGCAAAGGATCCGTACTTGCGAAGTTGTATGCAGCGACTATCGGCCCACATTCGGATGCTACCTTTTCCTAAGCACTTGCTAAACCTGTCTCGGGAAATGGGTTTTTCGGTTGCTGATGATTTAACGATGTTTCATAGGCGACAGTCGATCCATATTATCTGTCCTCGACTGGCTCACCATGAACATACGAACGATCACCATGACCAGGGTCAGGAGGATACGCGATACCGCGGCAATTTGAAGTCACATCTCTATTCGACAGTGGTTCTGGATAAGCGTACACACCGCCATCAGCTGTTGTCGCGCGGGCATCCGACGGTTGTCTTGGCTCATTGCAGTGAATATTGGGACGGAAAATCTATTTGCCCACTGACAAGCGAGAAACAACGCGCCATTCTCGATATGTATAATCAGTGGCGCGTTGAGGATCTGGACTGCATCGCTTTCTCGTATGTGCCCGTCCCTCACAAACTCAATGGTCTCTTTACCCGCACTGGTTCCAGCAGTAACGGGGGAAGTTTTCTGGACTCACCAGACGCAGGTTTAACCCGCAATCAGCAAGGAAGACTAGGAGGCACGCTGCCACCGGTCTATCTCGTTGATGACAGCGCGGCCAGTGAATTGAACTCCCCCCAGTCTTTTGCTGGGCGAAATAGCTTGCCGTTCTCCAGCAGTATGAGTGAAGATCGGGGGGTTGGGCGGGATTACAGCCACCTAAGTCATTCTGCTGGTCCAGTGTCACCACTTGCCTCCCCGGATTCGGTGGACGATACGTCACTTGACCAGGAATCAATCTCTGGGGGTCGTACTGCGAAATCGATGGGGGCTCCTGCTAGTGGCCTGATCACGCCACCTGCTAAACGACGCGGGAATTTGACGTTAAGTGATGTTGAGTCGTCTGTGGGGCTTCACCCGTCCGAAACAAGCTCTGTCGAGAAGGATCCAATGCTGTGGCGAATTCAGGATGACCAGATCTTTTTGGGTATGGTCGCAACAGGTGTCCAACCGAAACAGCATACTCCTGACTTCATCGAAGACTTGAATGCTTGTGGCATTCGCTTCGTGTATTTTTCACCCCGTAACATGCGAAGAAGCAAACTTCTTGCCGAGAAAATGGGAATTGAGACGGACTGGAATTGTGCTATATCGCTGCGTCCGCTTAATAGTGACGGTCCGGACCCCCACCGCATGACGTCAAACTACTCGGATTGGGACGTAAAGGCACGGCTGCCGCATGGAGTTGAGGCGATCAAGCGTCACCTGGCTGAGGTGGATAACGTGCCGTTGTTAGTGTCGCTTTACACAGATAGCACACCCGAGACAATCAGCGAGATGGTCTCTATCTTTCAGGAGAATGACGAGGTGGTCATGGGAGTTGGCTCGTCATTGAAAGAAAGCAATGCTCCGCTGTTCTCTAAGGCGGACTTGGCAGTGGCGTTACAGGGTGGTGTGCACGCATTCTTCGACAAGTCAATTCCACATGGAAAGGAGCTGCCAATTTTCTCCGATGAGGACATTCAGTTCAGCCACATTTTAAACACACTCGCTTGTGCGTTCCGCCTGAAGAGTGCTCCTGATGCTGGGATCGATCAAGACATGCAAAATTCGGATTCATCGGACAACAAAGATGATGCCACCACAGGCGGGACAGCCAGTGTGGCCCATTTAATTGAGCTCATTCGACTGGGGCGCCGTATGCTCACGAACTTCCACCAGATGAACACATTCATCTTCGTCTCGCAGCTCTTTATCGCCACGATCATCCTCGCTTCCTACGCCGTGCCATTCCCGCATGTGCCTCAATTGAGCTGCGCCTCCATCTTTTGGTTGCTGTGGGGCTTGGTACCGGCACTCAGTTTATCAATGCTCGCATCGGCAAGTGAAAAAGGAATCATGAAAAAGACGCCACGCAAGAACGAAAAGTTCGAGATGGATGAGGATCTACCACGGTTGGTCGCCTACTTTTTTGGACGCCATGTGCCGTCGGTGTTGATGTCAATTGTCGTGTTTGAGTGCTTGCTCGGGTTTTCTCTGCAGGCGTCGAATCTTTCGGACCCTTTTACGTTTGAAGATACCAAGTTCCGTGAATTTCGGTGGATGGACTTCGTGCTGGACAATGAGCTGGTAACGAAGCGACCGCGACCTGCTGCCGTCCAAGCCGCAGTAGATCGTGCCGAGGCTGGGATGTTGCTAATGATTGCTATCTGCATTGTGGCCTCGTCATGCGGGTACTTGTACCGCTGCGAGAGTATGTTTAAGATATCTCCATTCCGCAACGTAATGTGGGTAGCAGTCGCAACAGTACTGCTATTGCTACAGTTTCTTCTTTGTACGTTTCGCGCGGGGCTTGTTGGCGTTGATGGAGTCACCCTTTGGCATTTCGCGACCAATTCAGTTCCCTGGGCCTTCTGGGTTGTGATTTTAGGCGTCTGGCCATTGGTGATTTTGGGTGTTGACGAAGCAATAAAGACTCACGACAAGCGGCACCTTGTACGATACAACAAGTTCCTTCGGATGCAGTTCGACACACGTCTTGGCATGTGGAGCCCAAAGTAAAGCGAAGAAAGCTCGTCAAAGCACGCGGACAGGATGGTGAGGGCTTGATGCTTAAGCGGCAACTATGCAATATGTACGTGTTACGCTCTCACTTACGGCAACCGAGCCACTCCTCGATGGTTGCGTTGCACGGAATTCCCTTTTCAATCTGGAAACGCCGTAGGCCAATGTATATCTCATCTGCCAAACACGCAAGTACCTGCATCCTGGTATTGTAGCAGATACCTTCACGTCCGCCAGGTAGTGCACACTGTCCGAACGGCCGATTATCACACATTTCGATCGACTCCTTCGTGGGAATACTTGCAAGAGGATTAAAACCGTGTGGAAGCTGCTGGCAGATAGTCGAACCGAAAGCTTCAAAAACGGCTTTTGTGCTAGTGCTGCCAGTGAATGGTTCTTTTTCGGTGCACGTTGTCGGAGTATTCGTGATAGGGTTGCTACCGCAGCTCGAGTCGTCTAAACGGCACGCACCAGTGAAGCCGTTGCAACAAATATGACTCGGTCGAGTAATGACAAACTCAGCAAGGTTCTTCTGTGATGCCATGTCTGGCATCTTCTCGATCTGAGGCATGATGGCGATGATGAGAATTTGCAGCAGAGGGATTCGATCCAGTGCCGGGAGTTCAGTCATGGGGAGCAGCCAGGCGAGGGTTAAGCTTCGGAGATTTGGGACTCCTGTGAGCGCCGGGAACGATTTCATCTCCACGTGAACAGCAAAGTGTATTGTCGCCAGCCTCGGCATATTGCTGAACAAGTCTTCTGGAAGTGCCCGTAAATTCTGACTGCCTGGTTTTCCCTCAACATGGCTAGAGCCGACAACATTGTGTTAGTCATACCGGGTGTTTGATGCGATACATTTCAAACGTACAGAAACTCGAGACTCGTGAATTCGTTTGTCCACGGCAGGAGGCTTTGTGTGCTCGTATATACAAGTTCTCTGCGTGCAGCAAACAAATTCGCTTGAGTGTTATCCTCAAGAATCAAGAACAAGAACCAATTGTTACGAACAATGCGTACATGAACTCAAGATATCGACACGAGCGAAGAGCTGTTGGTAATTCGAGCAGTTGGCGGTTTACAATTTGGATCGATCTCAGCTCCCCTGAAGCTGCCAACTCTTTGACCTCGTTGTAGATATCAAAAGGAGAAATCCATTCTTCGCAAGTCTGTGGTGCAGGGTCGACGCTGATGAGGATATGGTAAGGACACAGTCCATCACCGTAGCCGCGACGGTACGAGTACACAACACACTCAGGGTGTTGTGAGCATTTGGCACGAGATTCGGCAATCGCTTGGAACGTCAATATCCATACTGCAATGCTGAAAGCGATGAAGACAGCAAAAAGCTCTTTTGGTACAGGCTTCTGGACCCTTGAAAGTGCATTGTGTTGAGACGTGACAAGGATGTCTCCGATCCTTTTCATGCGGTAGCAAAATGACAGGTTCATACCAACTCGCAGCGCCAAATCCAACACAGAGCGAATGCGAAGGGAGCCAAAGTTGAGCCGGAAAAGTGCGACTTGCGATGGATCAGCGAATGTCCTCGCTTGGTGTTCGAAGCTGCTTGGTGGCAGCTTTTCAAGGAATATTCTGAAGGTAGCGTGGTCGAAATTAAATGTCAAATAGCAATACGCCAAAACCACTATGGGATGCGCTACTGTTGCAAACCAGTCGAAGCTGCAACAATATTTCCAACGCAGAGAAAACGATCAGGGTCGGAGGTGAGCAGCAGAAAAATGGTGAAAATGCAGAGCGCTCGTACATGGAACTGACGAGGACCTCCGCTACAGCAGATAATTTGCCGTACAAGATGTTTACTGCACATGAAAGCGAGTTGATCGCTACTAAAGTCGCATACCCCAGGACAAGCACCGCAGGGCTACCGCTCTTCAGTAAGTCAAGAAGGACAAACACCTGCATCATCAAATTAAATGCCTTCGAGCTGACGTTCTGCCGACAAAACAAGGAGAAGCGTTAACACAGAACGTGGTTTTCAGCTGAGCCCCCAACTTACCCAAAACTTGCGTTTGTTCCCTTGAAAATGATGTAAGCTCCTTGTAGAAGTGACGACTTCCATGATATGCTGTTACACTAAGTCTCCACCAAAAGTCGGGTGCAGGTTACAGATTCTTGTATTCCACTTACGTGCGTGGTGAGCTGAAGGGGGGAAACGACCTCTTCAAGTCGTCCTCGCCACTGCAGCATTTTCACGACAGCGTACACGTAGCACAAATCAACGATCGCAAGGCCTATTGCACCAGCAACAGTTATGCGTGGCGTTTTGTGGCTGATCAACCAAAACTGACCGTTGTCGTAGGTGCTAGTCCCCATCAGCCAGTTCGCAGTTTGGTTTGGTGCCAACGCCACAACGATGAGGCACGTTGTCCAAACAATACAAGTCGCCAACGTCAGCAGGATCGGCACACCGAGCATGCCAAAAGCATCGCTGAAAGAGGGGATTTTGGCCTGAGAATCCCGACGACTCGTTCTGTCGGTGGTTGGTTGATTGACTACCGGAAACACCTTTGTTCCAACACGAACCTTTTGCCCTGCATCGAGGTTCTTGTTGTGCGCATTGCGTTTGGTCTTCCCAGCTGTTGGAGCAATAGAAGCGAAGCATGCTACGACGGACATGGCGGATAGTCTTGATCACGCTGGATGGCTAAATGAAGTGCTCTACAAGTTGCGTCGCCTGTAAATAGCGTTATGGGGTCCAAGTAAAGAGAAACGAATGATAAGGTAAGGCTACAGTCGGCATTGGTCATTAAAGTTTCATGAGTGCTGCTATCCGAATACGATTGTTCGAAGCGGCAAAATCAATGGAAAGTGTTGTAAATTAATTCATCAGTCAATCAAGTGTTTCAAAACCAAATATTTATCGCATGGACACTTCAAGAACCGAGTACAGCAGCAAATGCTCAACTTCCAATAAATCTACCAAGCGAGGAGCCTGCGATGTGCGATATATTTTCTACAACTTCATTTTCTACAGCCCAACCATTTCTCTAAAGCAGGATCGCACGGTATCCCAACACCTTGTTCTATCTGATATCGCCGTAGTTTAATGTAGTCTTCATCTCCATAGCACGAAAGTACTTGCATGCGCGTGTTGTAGCAAATTCCTGTGCTACCGCTCGGGAGCTGACACTGACCAAACGGCTTGCTGTCGCACATTTCGATGGTCGACCTTGTTGGGACTCCAGGGACCAGCAGCATATCAGAAGGCGTCTTTTGGCAGATAGTCGACGAAAAGCTTTCAAATTTTTCTTGAGTTCCAATGTTGTCAAGAAACGGGTTGGCGTCAAGACAAGTAGCTGCAGGAATGCCTGCAGGAGTGTTTTCCGCACAGAAGTTGTCGCTCATGTTGCACGCCCCTCGGAAACCGTTGCAACACAACTGAACTGCCCGAGTAAGTGTGAAGTCGGTTAAACTGTGCAAAGGAGCCATGTCGGGTAGTCGCTCAAGATGCGGTAAAAATGTCAACAGCAACCGCTGCAGCCGAGGAAGGTCGTCAAATATGGGAAGCTCTTGCACGACGAGCAGCCACGCAAGAGTTAAACTTTGCAGATTCGGGACGCCGCTGAGAGGAGGAACCTTTTCAAGCTTTTTATGAACGCCAATGTGCACCGTAGATAACCACGGCATATCGCTGAAAAGGTCTTCCGGGAGCGCCTCAAGGTTTGGACTTCCTTGCTTCCCTTCCAAATGCCTAAAGCAAACAAAATATGTGTGAGAAATCGCATTTCAAGCGCATGATAACTTGACGAACGCACAGGTACTCAAGGTACTTGAACTCTTTCGTCCAAGATGGAATGGTCTGAATGCTGGTGTAAACTAATCGGCTATTCACCACAAGTACGTCATTAGTATAGAATTTACCACAAACCAAATCCAAAAGCAACATACATGGACGTTAGGCGTCGACAACCTCGAAGCTCTTTCGGTAGTTCCAGAAGCTGGCGGTTAATTAGTTGAAGAGACCGTAACTCTCCGGATACTGCCAGTGCTTGGACGTTAGTATAGACGTCGACAGGGTGAGTCCATTCGTAGTACGTTTTTGGAGAAGGGTTGGTATCAATGAGAATTCGGCAGGGGCACACTTCTCCATTAGATCCCCAGCGGTAGGCATACACGACGCACTCCGGATACGGAGAGCAATACTTGCGCGAGCCTTCGATAGCTTCGATGGAATAGACCCATACAAAGATACCAAATGCAATAAACGCACTCGCGAATACTCTCGGAACTGACTTCTGGCGATTTCTTGCTGGCTTTGGTCTTTGCATTCTAACTGATTGTAGGCGCCGGAGGTGAGATGAAACGAGAATATCTCCGATGCGCTTGATTCGGTAGCAAAACGAAAGGTTAATGCTAATGTGTAGGACCAAATCAAGAGCGGACCGTATGCGAAGAGAGTCGAAATTCACGCGGAAAAGAGCGATTTCGGACGCATCAGCAAACACCCTTGCCGTTCGTTCAAAGCTTCCCGGTGGGAGAATCGCCAAGTATGTAGCAAAAACGGCATCATCGAACTGGAAGTTGTAATAGCAGTACTCGAGCACTAGAACCGGATAAACGATAGCTGCAAACAAATCAAAACTGCTCAAAAGAGATCAAGTGTTAGCGTTACCAATTCAAGCAAGAACGCGATGGAATTTAAGGAATGCACACTGTGAATCACTCACATGGAACCGGCAACAACTTCTCCTATCGCCGTAAACTTGCCGTAGATAATTTTTAAAGCCCCCGCCAAGGAACCCACCGAGATAAAAGCCGTATAGCCATACACGAGAGTTGCTGGGCTACCACTATCCAGTAGCTCAAGAAGGACCGTCATCTGCATAACCAAATTGAAAACTTTCAAGCACATATTCTATAGCATGACCGGTTAGTGTTTTTATGGAAATACCTGTCCAAGTGAGCAAGACAATCGTACCCAAAACTTTCGATTGCTGCCCCGAAAGGATGTTAAATCCTTGTAGAAGTTTCTGCATCGAGTAAGAGCTGTATTCATCCACATGTACGGAAACGGGAACGAAGTAATACATGACTGTGGTTCAAACCACGAAGCAACCCGCTGTGCATCATCAACTGTTTTACGCCAGCGAAGTATCTCAACGACGACGTACAGATAGCATACGTCAACGAAAACAAGTCCGACTGCCCCGATGTTGATAATGGTGGGGTTTGTGTCGACGATGAGCCAGAACTGGCCGTCGTCGTAGGCGCTTGTACCCATTAACCAATTCGCAGCTTCGTTGGGTGCCAACGCTATGATAACGAGCCACGTTGTCCACATAATGCACACCACAAGGGTGACCAGCATGGGAATTCCAAGAGCGCCAAACGCTTCACGGAAAGAGAGAGTCAGGCGATCATGTTGCTCGCTCGCCGTTTTCACGTTCTTGTTCCTCCATGCGGCCGGAGCGACTTGGTTACTTCTCGCTGCCGTGACAGTAATCGCACGGGGTGTCGTGCTTTGCTTCCTCCACGACCCTTTTTGACGATTTGAGGACCCGGTATCTGCACCCACCGACAGGATGTTGGGGAGTTTGGGCGACTTTCTCATCGTCTTTTGACTCAGTGATTGGCTTCCACGATGAACTCCACAGCGACATCGGTGTTGTATCTGACCAAGAATAGCTTACCGCGTTCAACACTACTTTGCATACACTGGATAAAAAGCTACCGGTACACTCAAATTAGTCGAGCTCCTGGCAAAAACGGCTAGCACTTCATCAAAATAAGCGTCGCCAGTTGGCATGTGAGACCGCCTCACCATCTCTACACCAGTTTTTGTTGGGTTTGATCTCGATTACATGACGCCTTCCCAGCAAAAAAGAACAATCTGAAGTCCGGAACGTCGGTAGCGTCGGCCAGCACTGTCGACACATTCTCGTTTGGGGCAGCCCAGGCAATGGACATTTGTGGGACCGAGCTACTGCGATAAAGAACACATTAGGGTCGTGAAGAGCGAGCCCTCGCGCGTGTCTGTACAGTACTTGCCCGGCAGAATAGCGTCGACTACGTCGTGAGACCTAGCTTGTACTTCTTGTACTGTACAGATCCATGAGAGCGCTCGAAGCGGTTGTGTTGTACAGGGAGTCCTCAACGATGGCACGGTTTCAAACACCTTCGGCTCGAGTCTCCAACACCTCGTTCACAACGAATCTTCCGATAAATTTACACCTGGGAACTTGTCCTTGAGCACCGACAGAGGATGTATCCAGGCGAAGGCATAAGCGTCCGAGATCCCAGGAAAATCGCAAACTGATCCCAATCAGTTATCAGATAAAACAGCTTCCCATTGGATAAAAACAGTTTCATCCAATCGTCGCACCGCTTTTGTCTGCGCCAGTCAAAAACACTCGTCACTTTTGAATTCATGGAGGCCAAGGTAAGTTTCCACGTGCGGCGCTATCTGCGTGAGTGCGAGGAGCGTGGGGCTCATCCCAGCGAGGCCACTGTGACGAACCACCTGCGAGAGACCTACGCCGAGTACCAGCGTAAACCCCAGGGTGCTCTGCGCAAAGTGGTGGCCAAAGTGCTAAAAAAAGCGCAGCCTGAGGCGCCCAAACGCTCGCGATCGGAGAGCGACAGCGACAACGAGACGCAAATCCGCGCGGCGGAACAGCAGCAAGCGGCGAGCCAGGGAAACTCGTTGAATCGTGCGATGCAGCAGAATTATGCAGGTCAGAATAATGCGGAGAAACCATTGGTCAAGAAAGTCAAAATATTGCGGAAACGAGTGAAAAAAGACATCACGGAGGAGGGAAATTCAGGAACCGACGAGACCAAGGGCTTTGTGGTGGAGCGCCCGACGACGAGATACAGCGATGTGGGCGGTATTCAGGCCATTTTACAGGAGGTGCGGGAACTGATTGAGTACCCGTTGACTCACCCGGAGGTGTACGCTCATTTGGGTGTGGAACCTCCGAGAGGTGTTTTGCTACACGGACCACCCGGCACAGGCAAATCAATGCTGGCCCATGCCATTGCAGGCGAGTGCGGAGCTACTTTTCTGAAGATTTCAGCCCCCGAAGTGGTGTCAGGCATGTCTGGAGAATCCGAGCAGAAGTTGAGGGAATTATTCGATGAGGCAATCGCTCGAGCCCCTTCAATCATTTTTATTGATGAAATTGACGCTATCACGCCCAAGAGAGAGACGTCAGCGCGTGGAATGGAGAAGAGAATTGTGGCGCAGTTGCTGACGAGCACCGACTCGCTGAGTCTGGAGAATACAGGAGGCAAACCGGTAGTGCTCATTGGCGCGACGAACAGACCGGATGCTCTGGACTCAGCGCTGCGTCGTGCGGGGCGATTTGATCGGGAGATTTGTCTCGGCATTCCCGATGAAGAGGCTCGTGAGAAGATACTGCGGGTGCTGGCGAGGAAGATGACGCTGGAGGGAGACTTTGACTTCGCTACGTTGGCGCGTCGGACGCCTGGATATGTTGGTGCTGATCTCGTCTCACTGACGAAGGAGGCTGCAGTGGGTGCTGTGAACCGCATCTTTACGAACATCACTGCTGAGAGAAAGGTAAAGTCGGAAGGGGACGCGGCCAGTGTGTCCGTGGAGACGGAGAAATCGGATGCCGCCACTAGTGAAGACGCCATGGAGGTGGATGCGACGCATGACAACCCGGCTGAGACTACGAAGGACGCTGAAGAGACCCCTTCGGCAGCTGATGACTTGCGTGCTCAGGTGGAGCCGTTCACGGAGGCGCAGTTGGCCCCGCTTAGCATTACCATGGGTGATTTTGAAGCTGCGATTCCGAAGGTGCAGCCAAGCTCCAAGCGTGAGGGCTTTGCTACAATCCCCGACGTTACGTGGGATGACATCGGCGCGCTTACTGAAGTGCGTGACGAGCTGTCGCTTGCTATTCTGCAGCCGATTGCGCACCCCGAGCGATTTGCGGCTCTTGGTTTGTCCATGCCTGCTGGTGTGCTGTTGTATGGGCCTCCCGGTTGTGGTAAGACACTGCTGGCTAAGGCAATTGCCCACGAAAGTGGTGCAAACTTTATCAGTATCAAGGGACCGGAACTTCTGGACAAGTACGTGGGTGAATCTGAGCGCTCCGTGCGGCAGGTCTTCCAGCGAGCACGAGCGTCCTCACCGTGTGTCGTTTTCTTTGACGAGCTGGATGCCTTGGCACCTCGCCGCTCTGGTGGTGCCGGAGGCGACTCTGGTGGCAACGGAGTTAGCGAACGTGTCGTGAACCAGCTACTGACCGAGATGGACGGACTGGACGGACGCCGTAATGTGTTTGTGATCGCTGCAACGAACCGACCTGATATCATCGACCCAGCCATGCTACGTCCTGGCCGTCTCGACAAGCTCCTCTATGTGCCTTTGCCTCAGGCATCGGAGCGCCACCAGATCCTTAAGACGATCACCGCGAAGTGCGCGATGGCGCCATCCGTTCAGTTGGAGTCGATTGCTGCCGACCCGCGCTGCGAGGGATTCTCTGGTGCGGATTTGAGTGCCCTGGTTCGCGAGGCAGGCATCACAGCCTTGCGGGAAACAGATTTCTCGAAGCTGGACACTGGTGCTACGGTGACGTTGGGTATCGAGCACTACCATTTCATCAGCGCATTCGAGCGCGTGTTCCCGTCCGTATCGCGTGCGGACCAGCGGATGTTCGACCGCATGAAGAAGAACTTGCGCAAGTCTCGCTCAGTTATGACGCGCAGCAGTAGTAGTACTGGTGTGGCTTCCGCTGCGGGCGCTGGAGCCGATCCGGCTGCATCAAAAGGTGAGACCGGTGCGAACACCGACATTGACAGGCAATAGGGAATGTAATTGAAGTTTGACAGGATAGTGCTTCCTGAACGCATAGAATATAGTGCACGCCTACTTACACATTTGTGTCTTGCCATGCGTATGCAGTTGCTGTAGCTGATGATGCGGATGAAAGTCTCACTCTGAGCTTGACGAAGGCTCACCTCTGAAAGGGCTCTTGTCGTGTAGCTGCAGCTCCCCGGCAGAGCTGAAACACTTGAAGTTGACCCCCACCCCAAAGCTACCCAACTCATCCAGCATGTCGTCGAGTCCCGATACTTCCACAAGCATGTCCTGTACTCAACTTGGTCTTGACGCCTAGATGCAGCAGTACAAAAAGGAACATGCTGGATGCGTGGTATGAGACAATGGAGACTGTCTATCACTACCAACTTCTTCACAACGTCCTAAACGTACGTCGACAGCTCCGCTGATGAGCTGCGGGGCGAAGCATTGGAAGTAAAACGCTAGCTGCTGGTTTCGATAAAAAATATTGCCACTACGTTACGATATCCATACACATGCAAACTTGACTTCAGGCTGTTCCTAGCAAACTTGTGGCGCTTGTTCATCAACGTTTCTCGATCGATCTTGTCGTCATCAAGCAGCATGGCACGATAGAAGCAGTCCATTCGGCGAGCGGGCACATCACACGAAGAAAGTATCGGACGCAAGCACCGCAACAGAGTAGGAGAGCAGCGAGTGAGCAATCAAAGTGGCCAACAGGGAGTAATGAGTCCCCATCAGCCACTTCGAAAGCTCACCACACCCGCACCTCACGTAAAGCACGCCAGCAACTACAGCTTCAATGAGGGTAATGAGCCCCGATCCACTGAGCTGCTGGCGTACTTCACGTGAGGCCTACCACGCCTCGGCACTCCACGTCCAGAAACCTTCATCAGCCACGACAGAGAGAAATGAGAATCTGCTCGCCGAACTTTCAACGCGCCGCTCGATGTCGAAGGTGCTTGGAACACCGGGAGAAATGAGTCCCGCGTCGCGCGGAATGGCCACGATATGAGGCAGAGATGAGTGCCCTTACCGTATCAATACACCGCGCCAACTGTTCCAGCAACTTGTCTTCAATCGTGATCTTCTACCACCTGGTTGCAGCATCCGCCAAGCACGACTCCAGCCGTTGTCGGACTAGGCGTAGCCAATTATCCATGTCGTCACTGTCACTGATCTCGTCGGACGCCCGCTTCCGGACACGGCGCCCCTGCGTCTGCGCTGGTACCTCCGCAGGCTTGCTCACGACCTCCATCAACGTCACAGGAGTAACTTCCTTCATTCCATCCGACGAAGGCGATTCATTCTCGCCAGCCAAGCAAAAGTCCAGCCTTCGTCGAACTTGTCGTAGGAAATCACCCATATCGTCGCTGTCACTGATCTCGTCGGACGCCCGCTTCTGAACACGACGCTGCAGCGTCTGCGCTGGCTCCTCCGCCACGACCTCCAACAACTTCACAGGCGTAGCTTCCTTCGTTCCACCCGACGAAGGTAATTCACGATCATCAGCGTCCGTACGCTCCGGAATCGGACGCAGGTGAGGCATGCGCCGCTGCTGGCGCTTGAACCCCCAGTTGGTAAAGAGAACGTATTTCCCTCCGACCAACTCACCCCCTTGCAGGTCCTGCGCGCGATAGCTGCCAGGGAGGTCGACGGGTGCCACAACGTAGTCGTCCGTCTCTTCGTCCGAGGCGCTAGAGCAGAGGCAGCGTGGGGAGACTGCCAGCTGCGTCTCCAGGTCTTGCTCCTCCTGGCCAGCCGTCTCCACCGTGTTCTGTAGCGCCTTGAGCTCCATGCGGAGCGTCCTGCACTCCTCCTCGTGCTGCATAGCCTTGGTCTTGGCCTCTTCGAGCTCCACGCGCAGTTGTTCGCTGGGCCCCCAGAGAGCAGCCACCTGTTGCTTGCTCGTCTGCAGCTCCGTGGCCAGCTTCTCGTTGCGCTGCGACAGCGCGGCTGCCTGCTGCTTGCTCGTGCGCAACTGCGCGCGCAGCAGCTCGTTGCACCGCGAGAACGCGGCCGCCTGTTGCTTGCGCGTGCGAAGCTCCGCGGCCAGCTCGTTGTACCGCGGGAACGCGGCCACCTTCTTCTCCTGCGCCTTGTTGTAGTACGTGTCGGTCACCATGGTCCAGTCCGAAGTCTTGCTTGGTGCTGGTCCAGTTGTAGAATGACCAAAAAGCCCACAGTGCCAAGAAAGTGCAGAACTCCCAACCGAAATTAGTGCGACTTGCGAAACCGGAATGACTGTAGTTTGATCCAATTCTGCACAAGTTCG
>KV723469.1:0-21662 GCA_000500205.2 Phytophthora lateralis | reverse complement strand
CCCTGCATCCACAAGCCACTACGAGCGTGGCAGTTAATCATGCGCCTTGTTAGGAATAGACACTGGTATCACGCTCCACCCTTCCCAAATTACTTTGTGATCTCTGTTAGGAACGGCCCTTAGCTGACTAATTAGGGATAACACAGGTGTGGATGTGGATGTGTGTGTGTGGCGGGGGGGGCTACAGTGGTATTGTCACTATAGTTGGACCTAAGCGTACAATCGTGAATCTTGTTTTCGGCGGGGTGGGCCATATCACAATCACGAATACACAACTTCTCAAGACCTGTTTTGACTTAGTTTTTTCTTCAAATCTCGATATATCATCCTAGGTTATATGTTTATAGCGGTGCCGAAAACGAGGTGCACCACTGTATACCCAAAGTGAGTGACTATACGTGTATACGTTATTCCGGAAATTTAATTTGTGGTTACTCAAAAGGGTTACAATAGTGTATGCCTGCATCTTGTGCCCGTTTTATGGATCTGTTAAAATGATGCATGCTCTGTGATTATCCGTTTTCTGTCTGTAAAATTCTCGTTGTGTCCTCAACACTCTGCTTGTTAAGCGACGCAGGCTGTTCCCTCGCTTGCAATGAAAGCCGCTTGCTACAATACCAGATAGTGGTCGGAACGAATATAAAGAGACGTAAGGTCATGACTATACACATATTCAGGCAAAACATATAAGATCAACAGGCGTAAACATACAGTCCAAAACCTACGTGTACGGACAAATAAGGGGTTGAACGATTGGCTTGACATAGGATAGCAGCGCTCTATTTGCGATGGAGAGCTCACTTCGGAAAAAGACACCAGCGGCACACCTCGGAACACACTACCATGCTTTCAAGCGCATGAATACCAACATACACGGCAATTCAGACAGGTACGTAGGAGTGGAGGTGTTATTCGAGAACAACGTAGTCTAAAGTAGCACTGCTACTAATTGGCGAGTGCTATGAAGTTCTAGGGCTGTGTTATAGTTGCTGCTGCTTCGCTACTAGCGTCTTTACTGCTACTCTGTAATACAGGATTGTTATTGCTGTGTTGTTATGGTTGTTTGTTTAACCGTTGTGGGTGCTACTATATCTCTGTATGGGTTGCAATATAACGGACCAAAGCCTTGATGGCGTGGCTTATGGCTTAGTTCCCTCCTCAACCTGTCTATTCCAGCGACCAGCCTTCAGAACGGTTCGCAGCACGCAGCTTGAGAAAACTTCTCGAAGCATATCGGGATTGTGTCACGTCGGTTTACTCTTCTACTCCCCCGGCTTCAATCGATCTAGGTACGCCTCTTCTATCGGCACTCTACTTTTTGTTTGGGAAGCCGAAAGGAATTCCTCACGTCTCCAATCCTTCAGATCATCAAACTACGTCTATAGGAAATAAGTATTGAAGTGGTTGTACATTTTAACGCAAATGCAAGCCGGTTTTCAGTATCAAATTTGCACGTCGCCCGATGATTTCAGAAGAAACTGAGCTGAAAGGCTGGAGAAGCAAGAGGGGGGGGGCTTGATTTTCTGTAGGTCTGGCCGGTTTGCGAACCTGTTGCTTGTTTTGTGCTGGGTCGCTTTTCCTTTGAGCTGGCGCGCGGCTTGCTCATATTACACTTCGTAGTAGATTTAACTTCGACGCGGTTCTTCGGCTTTGCACAGCCATCTTGAGTGCTGTACTGCAAGTTACGTTTGTGGCGCGCCACTACAACATGATAGCACACCATGAATTTGGCGAAGTACTTACAAGTACGTAGCTGGCGCTGGATATCCACATTCCATCCTTGTTGCGGCATTCAAAGGAGGTGAGAACGGCGCAGCATATCCATGATCGAGGTTATAACAACTTTGCGATCATGAAATGTTAGGCCGAATGCGCTTGCGAACGTTGTACAAGACGTGAAAGAACCACATCAGCACTTTCGTTCCAGAACATTCAGGAACAGTCAAAACGGCGTTGGTTTGTGCATCTTCCGCGTCACCCATTTCAGCGCTGTATACGAGCGCTCTCAGCGTACTTTTTGCACAAGCTCAGCGAAACTTCGAAAGCAATGTCCGTACTCGACTGAGGTGCGTCTGCTGACTATGAAAAGGGCTCTAACATGGTACGAATGAGATTGGTCTGTGAAGCCTCATCTAATAACTGGATATCCAATGTCACTTAGCTTGAACGTCGCGTCGGCATGAAAGAGAGCTATGCGTTCTGGGAGGCTAACATTAAAATGTTGTCGATCAGCGAAATTGAAGTTATACCGATGATAAACGGGTCATCGTCTTCGACTTTGCGACGTAGGCATGGCCGTCTCGTCCCAGCTTGTAGCTAACAAAAACGCTGAGTCCGCAGCAAGACTTGGATGATACGCGTGCTCACGGACGATCAACTGTACAGATTCGACTGTGTTCCTTGTGACTTATTCACATCTAATCCGTATCAGCTGATTGTGAGTTTAGGTAAACTTCGTCCGAGTCCAATGGTGTGACAGTATTCCATTCTCTCATGGCGATGTCAATTGCAAAATAGAATATAACTTCTCAACTCACTGGCTACCGCTCAAGTGGACAGAACTGGTCAACGGGACTGGCTCCCATCCACGGGAGAAGTCCCCCCTCCGGGGGCCTTGGATGGTGGAGGGACGCCACGCGTTATCTCCGGTATTGCAACGGTGCCTGATGGGCGTGAGGAAGTGATAACTCTCGTACAAGGCCCTGGACCATCGGTGGCATGCCCCAGGCCGCTGCTATCCGTGGTGGAGATCTCCCCCCCCATACACACACACACACACACAAGCCCGCACGTGACACCGCGACCATCTTTATTCGTCAACTGGGTGGCATGATCAAGGCCGCTGCAGTACTTGGTGGGCAGTTTCGATCCTCACTATATACTCATGTTCTCGCGTGGCAACCGCGAGCAAGTTCAATAACAACATGGAATATACAGCACAAGATGGATGCTGTGGCCGCTAGCCACCATAGCCGCCGGCACGAAGCGGGGAAGCGTAAGCTTGGATCGCAGAGATAAGCTAGCAATCGACATAAGAGCGGTAGCTCGAACGGACATAGGAAGTCGTTAGCATAGCTAAGTGACATCAATGTACCTCACTGAAACACAAAACAATTGCAAAATAGCGTCACGTAGCGCATGTGAAACCTTGTATGCTATTGCTAAAAATATCTATATTGCCGACTTATTTTTATAGGCGCTGTACGGCGAGACTGATAGTGTCGACTGGTTACTGTATATGTTCGACCAAAAACGTGTACGCCTCTAATATAAAGATGATGGAGAACAGTACAGAGGTCCCTCTCAATAAGCGCTGGAGGGGTTACCTATTCGATTTTGGAGGGATTAGAGATATGAAAGCGAATACCCAGCCGATATGTACAGGGTTTTGTGCATTAAGGACCAAAAATAACGGGATATCGAAATGAAGTGGTGCGCTTATTGAGAGGGACGTCTGTACATGTTGCCTGTGAGATTACGGCGGTCATTATTGTGGAGGAGAATCCGTTGTATGTATTTGCAACATTCCTTGCCAGCATGACAACGCCTTTGCGATTGGCGATTTAAAAGCCACTTCACCTGTAAGACCATTTTTCTGACAAATACGATAAAGCACGAGATTCGGCTGATACTGGTAGGAGTACATGTATTGCACTGTAGTAAGAACATCTTCACCAATGCGGCTATCCGGAGGTAGGCTATACTGTAGTCACATTTGGCCGCGAAGAATAGCTTTCGTAAAGTTGTGGCCGCTGGAAAATAGCAGTGTTGATATTATAGAAGATAGCTCGCTGTGTGTCTAAACAAAAATGGCTTGTAGCGAGACAGCTTCGTCTCTGCAATACTTTAGCACCCGATGAGGATGAAGACCACGACGGCAATTTTCACGCTCATTATGCGATCTGTTCCTCAAGCTCGTGCACATGTAGGTAGACCAAGAGCGTTGAAGGGTTGGATGCTTATCCGATCGCCTTGCAAGATTGCGGTCATTACCGAATTGGCAGCCATGCTGCGCTAGCGATTCCGTCGATTCATATGTGTTGCGAAATGCAACAACTGTTTGACTGGCGTGCCTGGATTAATGCTTTGATGGTCGTTCGTGTTGTAAAGCATTAGTGATTAATTATCTTTCGTTACCTTCAACGTGCGCCTTGACAGACGAAAAGCTGCGAGCGGAGAGCCGCTTTGATGAGTCAAACCAGGCGGAAATGTACCGGCGGCGTCTGCATTGTGCATGCCTTCCACTGGAAGTTCCAGTGCAGCACGCGCTTCCGCCACCACGTCTTCTCCCAGCTGTCGTGCATACACGCTATCCGCGGATCTTCAGTCTATCGCCGATAGTCCTGCTGGCGATCGGACAACTCGTCGAGGGCTCCCACCCCTGCTTACCGTACTGTATACCGTACACTGTACGTTTTCTCCCGATGGTAGATCCCATGATCGGTGTTTTACGCTTTGTCACAAGACGGCTCCGTGCCGGCAATTGATGCTGTCTGGTAGTACCGGTACCGACGGGCTGTGGGGTTTCTTCCTAGCGTTAGCTCATTCGTAAATTCATCTCCTCCGGAGCAAGCACGACTCGATAACACCCCTTCGCTATGGTTAACACCTTCATCTTCAAGACCGCCGCCCTGGTGTCCACTCTGCTTGCGTCGCTCGGTGCTGCCAACGCAAAGCTGGAGACCGTCAAGCTCACGCACCCGTACGGCTCGAGCGCCGAGGTGTTCCTCTTCGGTGCCCACGTCAAGTCGTTCCGCGCCGCTATGGACCCGAACCTTGACATTCTGTTCATGTCGAACGAGTCGTACATGGACGGCGTGAAACCGATCCGCGGCGGTATCCCTGTTGTGTTCCCGAACTTTGGCAGCGCTACGGGGTTCCCGAGCCACGGATTCGCCCGCATCACCAACTGGACCCTCGCCAGCCACGAGGACGCTGCTGACAAGAACAGCCCCAGCGTCGCCACGTTCACCATGGCTGCCAGCAACTCGACCCGCGAGATGTGGCCCGTTGAGTTCGAGCTGGAGTACGAGGTGAAGCTGTACGCCAACCAGCTGGAGACGGCTCTCCACGTGCACAACTCGGACAAGGAGTCGATCGAGTTCCACGCGCTGCTGCACAACTACCTGTGGGTGGACGACGCCCGCAACAAGGGCGTGCAGGTGTCGGGCCTGAAGGGCGTCGACTACTACGACAAGGTCGCCAAGGCAAACAAGACGGAGACCCGCGAGTACATCGACTTTGCCGCGCAAACCGACAACGTGTACAGCAACGCTCCAAATACGCTGGCTGCTGTCATCAAGGGCGTCAACGCCGTGGACCGCACCGTGACGATCGAGAAGGCGGGCTTCATCAGCGGCCCGGCCAGCCAGAACAACGTCGAGACGGAGACCGACGCCGTCGTGTGGAACCCGTGGGCCGACCGCGCTAAGACCATGGACGACTTCGGCCCCGAGGAGTACAAGAACATGGTGGCCGTCGAGCCCGGTCGCGTGAGCGTCAAGCAGGCCCTCCCGGCCGGCCAGACCTACACGCTGCAGGAGACCATCTCGGTCACCACGCTGTAAGATGCGATGACAATCCAAAATGTAGTTGTGCTTAAATTTGATGGAAAAGAGAAGTAGCCGTGTAATACCGTCGTGATAGTGCTGAGATCACCACTACCATCGATATACAGACACACGAAATGAAAAACGCAAACCCCAACTTTCCTATTGTTGAACTTTACACAATGCTGAACTCTACATAAACCTTACACAGTATTTACATAAAATACACCCAGCCCATCCGTATTTATCAGCCAATAAGCGCGCCCTATTCCACACTTGGCGTTTGTATTGCGCACTGCAAAATTCGAGTCACTTTTGGGCCATCGCTTGTCATGGCGGCGCTGCCCGTGGGGATGCAGCTCGTGAGCGCACTGGACGACGCCGCGCCGTCGCCCGCCTCCGACGACGTGCGGCGCGCGCTGCTGCTGCCGCTGGAAAGCGCCGCGATGGACGTGGACATGGACATCGACGTGGACGTTTTCCGCCCGAGCGCCATGTTGGACGCCGACGGCGAGCTATTTTTTGGCTCGACCTTCCAACCTGGTAAGTAATATACATATATATTGGTCAAATAAGAAACCTGTTTTAACTTTACGTATTTTACTTTAGCAGGTTTGGGCGAGGCCGGGGAGGATATCGAGCAGCTGCTGCTATGCGGTTCGGAGGAGGCGGCGCTGCAGTCGCACCACCAGCACGACACGGCGCCTGGACAGGGCTGTCAGTGCCGCAACTTCGCGATTCGAGCCAGTCGCGTACAGGCTCAGCAGGAGCGAGTGGCGGCAGCATTGGCGGCCAAAGAGGAGAAGAGGGTGCTGCGCCACACTTTTGGCACGAGGTTGCAGGGTTTTGGCTTCGGAGAGGGGGCAGTGAGGGACCAGACGCAGCAGCAGGATGTGGACGGACGTTGTGTGGAGATGGACGAGAAGCAGGTTTTGGCAGCGGAGATGAAGCAGATGGCTTCCGAGCCTGTTGGGGAGATTAAGACGGAGGCGCCGGCCACGCCGCAGCGCGTGCTGCATAGATCGTGTTCTGTAGAGGAAGACGAGATGTTTAGTAGTCCGTTGCATCAGAGTCAGTCGTTCTCGGCTGTGTCGAGTCCGTTGAGCACGAGTTTTGTGTCGCTGGAGAGTCTGATGGCCACGCCGTTGTCCATGGCGTCGCGGACGGCACACCCCGAGAAGCCTGCTATGATGCGCTCGCTGTCTCCGGCTGATGAGTTGGACAAGATGGCGGCGAGTGGCTCCAAGACTTCGATGCCGAAGATGAACATGCTCAGGGGGAACTTTCAGGTTTCGCCGGGCCATGACACGGTGCCGCTGGTGAAGCCCACGGCGATGCTGCCACCACCCTATTTCCGCGGAGCTCTCGACTCGCCCGAGAAGCGCCGCGCACACTCCAAGACTTTCAACTCGTTTGCTCAGTCGTTGTCGTTTTCATTTCCAAACGGCGCGTTGACGGACAGGTGAAGAGGCGAAGTACACCCATGACCGGGGTAAACATCAAGGTTGTCGAGACCATTCTCTGAAGCGCAGGCAAGCAGCCTTCCACGTCGCTGTTCACCAGATTCAAGACGAAAAACCTCGAGAAAAAGACGCAAACGCGCAGATCAACACGCGGGAAAACACCGCGTTCAGTATTAGTAGGAACAATCAGCAAAAGGTACGAAAAGCATGGGTGTATTACAATAGGCATGTGAGAGAACCGAGTTTTGCCCCGCCCAAGACCTCTTTCTTTTCATCTGTAGGTTATTCTTGGTCGCTACTGACGAGCCACCGAGGTGAAGACAACCGCCGGCGTTGTCGGGACGTGATTTGATGCTGAGCTCCGAACAGGATGGATCGGCTCGTGTCGTAGGCACCACCAGCGTCTTCTTGCGGCCTCTGCGTTTCATGTTCGATGTCGAGACGGCCGTGACAGTGGAGAGCGAAGACGAGTCTGGAGTTTTACCTTTTGACTCGGTGCACGTTCATATCCGTGCTGCTACACGGCCCCCATTAATGGAGCTTGATCAACTCTTGAGTGGATTCCTTCGAGCCGAGACCCAAATCCATAGCAATGGGGGATCCAACTATCGGAGGATGCCTTCACTCGATACGGACAAGTGCACACTCGATAAGGATTCGAAAGAGGAGGCCGGTGAAGATGAATGTGGAGAGGGGGGAAGAATGCTCAGTTCTCTACGAGGCACTTACGTGTGGCTCCTTGTCCGTCTGCAGCCTCTAGCGAAAGACACAAACAAGCCGTTCTCACTGACTAGACCGTATGCAGAAGATGAGAAGGGGGCATTACGGGTGCAGTACCAAATTTCTCCTCCGAGCGAGAGCTTTTGCCTTCCTATCGATCACACCAACGTACGTGCTAGCATATCGTTGATTGAGTTGTCACTACTGGGGTCTTACAACATTTACTGTGAGGTGCAGGTTGTAAAACTTTTAGTGACAGATGAATTGATCGCTCAAGTCGACTCGAAAATGCTGCAGTTTACCTTTTTATTCGTTCCACCTCGTCCACCCAAGCCCTCGGAGGCCAAGCCTGTCGAGACCAAGACTGCTGTCGCTACAAGCACGAGTGTCAATTATAATGACGCGGCATTAGCTGCCAGCAAAGCCACTGCGGCTGAGGAAGCTCGAGGTCGACAACGAGCAGAAGTCGAACTTGCGGAAGCAAAGTTGACAGCTCAAGCAAAAGACCGCGAGCGTTTGGATGCACAGCTTCAATCTAAACAGGATGCTCAGCGTGCACAAGAACTTGAATTGGCTCGAACTGAGCAAGCTTTCGCACGATCTTTGCTCGAGCGAGAGCTGGCAACTCGCGATCAACAAAATCAGGAGCTCAAGCAAACTCGCAAACAACTGGAGGATCAGCTCCAAGCTTCAAACGAGACTGCCCAGCGCTTCCAGATCAACATCTCGTCAACCGATCAAGCTCTTGAGGTATTGTTGTTGTTTTAATATTATTTTTGATGTCCAACTAATAAGCTGAAACAATTTGTTTCTTGTAGATGCTGAAGCAGCGCGCCACGAGCGATGCCAACGAGCGCGAAGAACTTCAGCGGCGATTGCGCGTCCTGGAAGAGGAGAAACTAGCCTTGCAGAATAAAAGTCGTGCATGCACGGTTCAATAATTTACGCCGATATCAGTTCTGTTACCATATTTTGTGCCGAGTTGGCAGTGCCAACTCAAAATAGCCTGGTATTTTTGCTGGGACCTCTCGACCACTGTATGGCTCACAGTCGTACAGGAATTGCTCCAAGAGGTGCTCGCGAGTCGGCAAACGATGCCACCACCTCAAGCGCACATTAACTTCAAGGTGGCCGGGTTTTCATGGTGTCTATTCTTATTGTTGCACTTGAAAATCTCCGTTCAGAGCGTCCAGTACACCAAATCTAAACGAAGGTTTTGCCATTATTGGTAATCACAGGCTTTGTGAATTGGCTTGAATTGATTACTGTGTTGTTGAGACGGAGCCTTCGACAAGTACGGGACTCGCGGGACACGAGCTCCGTACTTGACACAGATTGTTGATTGCAGCGTCTTCGATTACAGCTACAAAAACACGGTAATCAACGGGTACTGGTAAGCAGGTTTCACACATGGAGGACATTTCCCTATTTGCGTGACAACCAAGACGGCTGCCCTGCAACTGCTTCTCGACGTCCTGCTACCTCTACTAGCATTAGCTTCACCTTCTACCTCCTCCCCGCCACTCGGACATGACGTCTGCACTGACGAATCTTCACTACCCGCTGTCTCAACCAACCTCAACGAAAACTCGGCGTTGACAAGCTCAACCAGCTCTAACGACAAGAAACACCTCCCGGTCTTCTTCTTCCACGGAGTCACGGACAACCGCGGGCATGCAGCCAATATCGAGGCTAACCTCACCGCGGAAGGACGCCCGTTTGTTGCACTCTCTTTCTGCGAGAACGAATGCTCCACCAAAGCACTGAGTCTTCAGGTGCCCGTGGCCATCACCGCCGTCCGTGACGTCGTGACCCGTGACGAGCGATTCGCCAACGGATACATCTTCATCGCTCACTCCCAAGGCGGCATGATCGCCCGTGCCGTCATCGAGCAGATGGACGACCACAAAGTGCACACCTTCGTGAGTCTCGCGGGTGTGCAGAACGGTATTTTCTACGGACCCCAAGATGACGACCGCGATACCGTCCAGGCTCTGACAACGGGCTTCGGTGCTGCCGTTTTGCCGCCCACGCAGTTCGATTTCAGTTCCTACTCGGGAGAAGCGTCACGGGGCAAGATGCAACACGACTGGGCCCGTCGATCCATGGACCGCGAGCTGTAAACCACCTACTCCATGGTCAACTTGGGTCGAACTCCTGTGCGCGACGTCTTCTTAGACACCAATTTGTGGCTGCCCACGATCAACAATGTCAACAAGTGCTGGTGGTTCGACTTCCATTGCCACATGGAGAAGATCCGGCGCAAGAACAACTTCCTCAAGCTGAAGGACGCGCACTTCTTCGCATCACCCCACGATGGAGTCATTGCGCCGTGGCAGATCAGCATTTTCGGACACTACAACGACGTTGAGGCGCTGGAGGACATCGAGTCGAAATTTGACAGTATCACGGTAGCGGAGATGCACGACACGGTCGAGTTCAAGCAAGACACGTTTGGTCTGCGCACGCTGGAAGAGCGCGGTGGGTTGTTCCGCTACTCTCCGGAAAACGTTCATCATGTTTGTTGGATTTTGGACTTTCAGTATCCAAACGGCCAAGGCAATTGCGAGTTCCGCACTATTTACGACAAATACGTGTACAAAGTGATCTCGTAGGTACAAGTTGCACTTTTGAAACATGTAGCCATTTTCCTACTATTTGGATACCTCTTGCATTATTATGAACTCGAGTCTGCTACTTCTCCTGAGCGTCTTCACTGGGTTTCTTCTTCCTGGTGATAGCTGCGAGCAGCGCGGGGTCCTGTTGCAACACTCGGTACACTTGCAAGGCGTCTCGACCCTCTGTCACGTGAGTCTGGATGCGCGCGGCATTGCGCTCGTGCTGTCTCAGTCGCAGCAGCTCCCGCGCGTTGTACTGCAGCTTGCGGCCCATGCTGCGCTCCGGGAACTCCCTCGCTACGCGCAGCACGTCTCGGTAGAGCGCCAGCACCTCGCGCCTCAGGCCAATACCGGCCATGTTCAGCTCTGCGTGCGTCGGATTGGCGGGAAAAAGCGATAAAGATCGCTGCGATTGGTACAAAGTGACTAGAGTGGGACCATCGACCCATCACCTCTATCAAGAAGCTCTTCGACAGTCTCCACTATTGAACGCGACGTCTGAAGCTCAAGATGACGACTGTTTGCCAGTTTATTGCGGTCTCCTTAGTCCTGCTGGGGGCTATGCGCCTGGAATTTCACGTTGAAGCTCGTCGCGCGCTGAGAATCTTCCGAGCGGACACGTTCCGCCTTGCAGAGAACGAAGATCTGTGAGTTTCTTTAGTATATTGTATTATTTGTTGGTATAGTGCTAATGTATCGTGACTTTTTGTAGCTACTGGAGTGCAAGTCCGGCGCAACATGCGCGTCAATTGGTGCACGACAACGTGTGGGCCACGCTGTCCACGATCTCGGTGCAGTTCAATGGGATCCCTTACGGCAGCACGGTGTCCTACAGTGGTATGTGTCACTTGAGTGGAGTGGGGTAGTGTGAGGGGATTTTGACACTTTTGGTTAGATGGTGTTGGGTACTCGAAAGAGGACTCTACAGGCAAGCTCTTCTTCTACCTCACCCCGATGGATGCCACGGGTACGGCTGAAAAAAAAAACACAACGAGGGGTGAAAAAGTGTGCACTAAATTGTATTTTGTGACTGTGAAGGAGCGGATCTGAGTGTCAACTCGACTGCGTCGGTGGCGATCACGATGGTGCAGGGAGGTGAACGTGCTTGCAAGATGGATGCGGAAGACCCCACGTGCTGGAAACTCACACTGACTGGGAAGGTGGTGCCCGTTCCTGTCGATCAGCGCCACTACGCCGAAAAAGTGTTGTTTTCCAAGTACATGATGTTTTCTTTGCTAGTGGTAACTTCATTTAGCAGCTTCGAGATTTTTCTAACTTATGTTGCTGACTTCTCCTAGGCACCCGCAAATGGAGTACTGGCCAGAGAAGCATGGATTCCTTCCCTACGTGTTGGACATTGAAAACGTCGTTCTGCTCGACTTTTACGGCGGCGCCAAGCACGTTCCAGTCAAAGAGTACTACCAGACCAAGCTCTGAAGGTCTGCAATGCTCTAATCAAGCCAAGGACTCACCCGAAAATTGGTACTTGAGCTTGGGAATGGATACAGAAGCACCGAATTTCAGCGTACGCGTGGTGAAAAAATATGATACGAAGTGAGTACGATGCCATCGTGCGATATCATACGTATGGCTACCGTAGACAGTCTTCAAAGAATATGCAGCAATAGCTGCAAGTGTAGTTTTACGATGCTCTCTTCCTTGCTCTTCGGCGGATTTTTCGTTTTAGTGGATTGGTCGATCTGCCGTTGCGTTTCCAGTACACGTTTTGGCGGATTTGGAGCCTCGATCCGCTCCAATCTATCCGCCCGAATTCCGGGAATTGTTTTGATTGGCGATGAGCACCTCTAGTAGCATATATTCATTTTGCTGTGATCTATCGCATCGTGTACTCAAGCAGTCGCACATTTGTGTCATGGCGGATTGCGTGGTATTCGACATGTACGGTAGATCGTCGCCTAGGACGTTGCTACCGTCGCGTTCATCAGCGGCTAGCGGTAAGCGAACCCGATATCTCGATGTCTGGGAACTCATCGGGCTTGAATTGCAGAGAGCTGCAGTGGATTGCAACCCACGAGCACTATTGCAACGTAGGAGAACAATTATCTGCCTGCAAAGGAGTAGAGCTGATAGGATGCCAATGAGCCCTCCGTGTACGTGAATCTCTGACATAATGTCAGTGACATTACGAATTCACTTCCAGCTCATTGTGCCCGCTACTGGCCCCGGAGCTACCCGACGTACCGTGAGGAGTGCAGAGGCGGCGGCTACGGGTAACCGATGTTCGTCCGTACTTCAGTGGTGACGTCGTTGGAAGGCGTGGGATCGACAGGTGCTATCCACGCGCACTAGCAAGGAGTTGGTCGTACCGCTTCGGTGCTGGATGCAAGCGTTCGATGTCTACACGGATAGTAAGTATTCTGATCTTTTGAAAATCCCGTTACCCAGGAAGCGGTTATTAGACCCATGACAGCAAGGTGGGCTTCTTGAACAAATACATGCCAAATTCTATAATAAAACGCGTGCTATTACTAAATTTCACGATGAAATTCTGCGGCCGAGGTTGTGTCTGCTATTTTAATAGCACGGCGATATTTTAATATTAGTGACTTGTAATTTGAGATTCGCGACGCATCGACCACGACGATCGAAGATGATACAGCCGAGCAAGTATCGATACACAACCTATGGATACCCCTTCCTGTCGCGGAAGGGGCAGAACTAATCGTTATCATACCAATACAAAAGCTGTTAGAGCTGAAGATAACGTTTGCCAAGGTTGAACTGTGACAGTTGTGCTTTTCTGTCACCACTTTACATGTACAACTGAAATATTCCAGATTGCTTGGTCCATGCACGTAGTTGCTGGTGCGTTGGACCCAGACTCCGTGCCTGGAGTTCAGTAGTGATCTCTAGCACCGTGGGGGGCGTCTGTTCGGAAAGGCTACTGTTAAGAGGCTGTGTGATTGGCCAAATATAAAACCAATGGAAAAGCACAAGCCATCTTACTTTATAAGGGTACTTACTAAGTAAGCCAAAAACCTGCCGAGGGATGTTAGTGGAGAGGAGGACGCGTAGCAAAGTGCCCGCCTTGAATGTCCTCCTCGCGTCCGAACTGACGGCTTAAAGCTAAAAGCTTAACAGCTACCGAACAGACGATCCCGGGATGGGTTCAGACGCACCGCGTCAGGCATATTAAATAGAGTATATTGGTTATTATACTGTAAGTCAAGTGTCGAGTGATGTCTACAGTACTGCGATCATATGATTGGTAAAGGAGCCAACGGAGATTGGCTCCTGCCTCCTCTTTGATCGAGGCAAATATTTGTGCGATCAGGAATGGAAGCAGGTCAGGATGCAAGGACGGTTGTCCTCACTTCCGCTTTTGCTTCGGACTGAGCACTTCTGTAAGGTAGCAATAGGATAGCGGTATAACTCTCAATAAAGTCAATTGAAAAAGCAAAAGAGATTCATTCACTTTAACATTTCAGGTAAAGGTACAAGTGATCATGGCCAGCAACTCGACAAACGGCTCGTTTGACTGGCTCGTCTTACCAAAGGACACCAACCTGTTTGGGGTGTGGAATAATTTGATCGTCGGTCACCTGCGACGGAAAAGTGCAGCGACGTGCCGCGAGGCCATCGTCAAGGACCTAGCCGAGCCAGCTTTTGGGTTCGAGAATTTGCTGCGGACCAACTGCGAGATCCCTCGTCCGATGGACGACGGCGATGAAGAGGCGCATAGAGCGTACAGGTTCTAGCAAGTGAAGGTTGGAGATCCAGATGCGTGCATTCGGGCCCTACTGAGTAAGACTCTGCCCCGTTCGTACCTGGAGTCGCTGCGCTCGTCGTTCAACGACAACACGTATGTTGCGTGGCAGCGACTGGATACAGTGTACGGGGATTCGAACGCCCAAGTAATGGCCAAGTTGCTTGCAAGATTCGATGCCGCCCTGGTTATGGACTTCAAGTCGGTGGGCGAGCTCATCTTGTGCGTCAAGGAGGCGTGTAATCGGATCAACCGCCAGTCGCGGGAAGCACTGAATGGTGTCACCATGATCCCAAAACAGTACGCGGCGATGAATGTTCTGTCGTTGTTCCCAAGCCAATACTGGGAAACCATGTGGAATACAGCAGCGTGATGTTTCACTTGGACAGGGTGGAGTCGTTGTTGCGCAACGTGTTCATGGAGAAGAGCCACAGCCGAATTGAGGAGATCCAGGCTACGGCTATGCCCGCAAATCATGCGACGGCTAGCCAGCATCTGCGCAAGCGCTAGGCGCGGAGCACCGACCGCAGGAATGAAGATTGCTTCCACTGCGATGGCAAGTACAACAAGGACGGTCTCTTCCACATGAAGCGCGACTGTCCAAAAATGTTGGAAGACCGCAGCCTCGGTTTGATGCGCGCAAACACCTACGTGAAGGGTATGCGTGTGGCTGTCCCGTCCAGGACCGTGGGAGTTGCCCATGCTAGAGGAACGAAATAAGGTGCAAAGAAGAAGGCCAGGAGAGCCCGTCCGGAGATCCCTGTGGACGTGGCGCTACTGCAGCCAATCAGCAGGCCGAAGCGCGTCGCGGCTGCTCTAGCCAAAATAGCAGAGCCAGGCCCAAGTCGCAGCGACACGCTGACGCCGGAACAAGCCAAGGCGGACGAGGACGCGCTGATACTGTCCCCTCCCCCAACCCCTGGATCGCCGATGGTGTCGGATACGCCGCTGAGTGACGACAACGACGTCGACGAGTTTGCGACGGGCCACCTTCTGTCCCTTGCTGGAAAAGTGACGGAAGCTTCTAGCAGCATCGTGGAAGCCTCTGCGAACATCGAAAAGACGTAAGAGTTTTGTGCCCTGAGCTGATAGAAAGATATATGGCTGACGTGGCGTGTTCTGATTGGGTGTTAAGCTCAGGGAGCGGCTACGGTCTAACCGCTGACACGTCGCTGTTTGTGCGCAAACAGCCCAGCCAAGAGTCTAGGTTTACGTTCGGAGAAGGCAGTAAACTAAGCAATATACACGTTGGTTCTGTTCTACTCTATTTTATGGGTCCTGGTGGTATCAAACCGTTCCGTTTTGATAACATGGCACTAGTACCGAAAGCCAAAGCTAATATACTAAGTGAGTATTGGCTAAAGAAGACAGGTTACCAAATTGTAGAGAGTACTAGAGGTGGGGTCAAATTTGTGCTCTGGAAACACGAGCTGGCTTTTGTAGCCATTGCATTGAATGGGGCCGTGGCCGGGTTTGTGCCATCTCGCGAAGCCCATTTTTTCTCCGTGGTTGGCCCTGGACTCCCACTGCTCCAGGCAGCTGCTTTGCTTTGCGTTTGACTCCCACTGCTCCAAGCAATTATGTCGGGTTTGGTGTTGCACTCGATATACCTTGTGCTACTACCTCGCCGGTTGGTGCCTTTTCAAGAGAGTCAACATCCATAAGCTCATCCGGTGTCAGTTTCTCCGGTTCTTTTCCAAAAGATTGTGCTATTATATTTGAGCAGGTTTCCGAGTCAGACGTCACTGACCTAGCAACCATGAACTTGTTGTTATGTATATCCAACAGCATAAATCCTTTGGTATCTTCAGAGATACCGAGAAATCCGCACTTGATTGCTTCCTGTCCTTTCGGACAGCTTCAGGCACATAGGCAAAGCACACGCAACCCCATACCTGGAGTGTCCTTTTGTCCGGAGGTGCCCTTTTTACTCATTTATATGGTGTCCTGTTCTTCAGGCGACTTATTGGGGTGCAATGTTGCACGTAGATCATATATTTGAGCGCCTCTGGCCACCATCTGGCTGCCATGTTTGCATCCGGAAGGGCACAGCGTACTTTTCCCATCTTAGTCTGGTGGTCTCTCTCTGCCGCTCCATTTTCTTCTGGACTATATGGATTAGAGGTCTGAAACGTGATTCCCTTACCTGTGCGGAATGTTTTTAACGCTGAATTTACAAATTCCGTGCCACCATCTGATCTGATGCCCCATATTGTAAACTTTCCCTCTCTTTCTAGTTGTGTCAACAGCTCTCTGACTTTTATCTGCATCTCCATTTTCTTTCGAAGTACATATGTCCAACGCCATGACGTATGATCGTCAATGATACTGAGAAAGTATCTAACACAGCCTACTGCACCGTACACTCCTAGTGTCTTCATGGGTCCATTAGTATCCATATGAATAGTACTAGTGGGCTGGTTGTCTCTAGTGCCAACCATATTCCTGTAGCTCATCCTTCCCGTTTTCATTTCTGTATCTGTGGCAGAAGAAGGGTATCTTCGTGAGTGCGACACTACTAAAGCTAGGTAGACCTGGTATCATGTTACCACTCATCACCTCAATTAACATATCTCTGTTGAGGTGCCCTAATTTTACATGCCACTCCATGAAGGCAGCTTTGACCTGAGTGTGGCCTGTCACCCTAAGAGGCATGATAGGTCTTGCTTTTATCGCGGAGCAGTAAATCTGCCTGTCTCTGAAGGTGGTGTCCGACCGGAACGCCATGAACTCGCAGGGAATGGTTGTATATCGATGTGAACTCCTCGTGTATGTCAGTGTCTTTGATTGGGGGGGCTTTGCAACCGAAGTGAGAAAGCAGTACACTTTTTTTATGAGCGGGTCGCAAAAATCAATGAAGATGCAAACCCTCAGCGCAACCGCTTTCGCAAACAATATTGCTTTATTTGTCAATGTATCAGCCACCGCGATGGTCGAAACTGTGTAAAATCAAGGTAATCACACAAATACAACCTCAGCTGTACATGGCCGGTTATGTATTGTCCTTTGTATATATGTTACGATGGAACTCCGACTCGAGTTCGTAGAGGCGATGCGAGCGGTGGTGTCACATGTCCTGAGCTCCTCGCCGTACTTGCGGCTGGAGCGCGCCACGGCCACCGTGCCTAGCGGCTGCGTCTGCGCGCGCACGAGCTACCGCCGACGCGCACCTTGCTCTTGAGCGACTAGATCTGCGCGTGCCGCTTGGTCAAGTACTTGACTGCCTTGGTCAACTCGGGTTCCTCAATCACGCCGCTGTTTTCGTCCTCCTCGTTGTTGTTAGAGATTGGGCGCGCTGTTCTCGACTATGCTCTGGTACGTCGTCCCCCATCAGTTGCTAACTGCATGACGGACAATATGAATGCGGCTGCCAGCCTCTGCGCCTCGCCACGGTATCTGCGAGTTATCTGAAACCGGGACCTCTTCTTGAGAATATGCTATCTGATAATTTTGAACAGATTTAAATTTTGAACGGAATTTCGGGCATTTTCTGGAAGTGTATTGGACTGTATAGAAGTCGTCCAAAACGATCCCTAATAACATATTAACATCCTTTTCTTCGAACTACGTATTTCCCCGGGTGTCCAACCCCAAATTGCTACCAAACCGGTATTCTATTGGTATTATTGGAACAATGTCGTATGTTATTGACTTTGTATACAACCAATAATCAATTACTGTAGTGCGACAATACAGTAATAACGGGTTTGATATAATTTGTTACGAGGCCTGAGCCATAGGAAGGTTCCAGTACCCCGAGGCGATATCCATCGTAGAATACAACTTGGTGTTCCCTAGGACGTCCAATAAATGTCGTCAATGAGTGACATGGGGTGACAGTCCTTGTTGGTTTTGGCGGCTGCGTTCCCGTGTCAATAGAAAACTTCAGTAGATCCATCCGCCCAGCCGTCATTGAGGTCTCCACAATTAGGTCTTGGAACGGAAGTCAGCAACCCCCGCATGAGTCCTCGCTGTTCCCCTCTCAGCTTTGAGCCAGTGAAATCTGCATCCAACTCCTCGCGCACGACCTTGGCTGATTCGGGCATAGGATCACGTGTCGTGGTCGAGTTAGCAGAGACTGCACTGACGACCGAGTCCACCCACACGTACTCAGAGGACGCTGCCAAGGATGAAGAAGGAGCGCTACCCTGTCCAAACACGGGCTCGTGGTTGAAGGCGGAAGCTGGAATCGAAGTAGCGGCCGCCACTCGTGTTATCATTTGATCACCAGGTGTTTAGTTGAAGCGTTGCACCCCTCCACAACTAGCTTTCTATCATGCACGCAGCATAGCGAACGAGCGATGCGCACCGTTCCGGCCAGGTCGGGCAGACCCTCAACCGACACGGTGGTGTCTTCCGGTACTTCTCCTTGCACGTCAGTGACAACCAACGCTTGGCTCCCAGGTCGTAGCCTCACCGTACGCTTTCGGGGCTGGTCGTATTGGTCACGTACTACGTACACGTACCGTTCAGCCTCATTCTTTTCCTTGGAGTCCGTACCAAGGTTTCCCAACGCTTCTGAGCGTCCCGAGAACAGCGAAGAACAAAGCTCACTTGTCAGCCTCGCTCCTTTTGGTTTCGATGCCCCGCTATCGAACGCGGTTGGTCAGTCTTTGATTCGCGCTCACGTATCTTGGAACGGACGCTATCTACTTCGACTTTGTAGACAGCTTTACTAGCTTCTGCACGCCCAATAGGAACCGGCACTCGACCACTGGCCACCTCCAAAGGCCATCATTGTACGAATTCGAGTTTCAAGATCAGCCAAACCAGGGCCCGGCGATCTGACCTCCAACCACGGAATAGATGGACTACAGCGTCGCTGTTGTTAGCTTATTCAGATCGGTCTCCTTGGACTGCAACCTGGCAAAGTAGCTACAATCATTTCAGTACACTTGTCTTGATTTCACTATGGTAAAGTGGCTGGAAGTTTGGACCACTTAGCCAAATCGGTTTATTGTATGGGAGCTACCCCTCAAGCCGCAAAACCTGCGTTGTTAGCACAAACACTGTGCTACGCCACACGCCAGGAGCAGTATATCTAAAGTGCAGCGCCAGAGTTTAAAATTGGAGTGAGTTACGCGCAAAAGTGTGGGTGGCCCGATTAATTTGGCCAGGAGTGTAAAGGGCTGCTTATGATGGATTATATCAACGACAGTGTAGGGGTGGGGGACGAGCTTATTTTGGGCATTTTATCATGTAAAGCGTGATGTACTTGAATGTACAAAATTAAACCTCTCTATTGTCCTGCACTATGGATGTGTCGACCGCTAAGGACGAGCTATTATAGGCCGACGTTTCGCGCGTAGGATCACATCAGCGAGCGTCTTGCTCATATCCATCATCCTTTGCATCAAAGCGTTCTCTGTAGCAGGCTTTTTTGCGACCTCTTCTACAAAATCAGCATTATTTTTTACAGGAATTGCATATTCCGCTTGAGGGTTCGAGTTCGCCATTGGCGTACTGTGAATTTCGGCTAAATTTGCCGACCTTGCCCGGTTCAGCAAATCTCCGATCAACCAACGGCACGACATGGTTGGCCAGAAAATTCGACTTTCCACAGTCTTATGGGGTCAATCAACAGTTACATTAATGAAGCTTATGCAATGACCATCAGCTCAGTCCGATAAGGGACGAGGGGAGCGGTGCCCCCAAATGGTCATGCAATGAGCTGCATCAATGCAACGTCAAATCCCCTCGTGGACCGGCAATCATGGCTGCGGACAGCGTGGTCACGGCCTCTTTGCAGAGCCTCGTGTAGGTCTTGAAGGCGTCCGAGATCCATCGGCCGTGGAACTGGATAATGAGGGCGTATGCGCCTGAGCGATACATGTGCGTTGCACCGCCTGAATGGAGGGAGTGTGCGCTGAAGTGTCTGGGGTCCTTGCCGGTTTGGTGGCCGCACGTCTAATCGCCTCGGCGACATCAGCAGTGGTTATGCATGCTGGTTCCCCCCCCCGCGTGACATGTATACAGCAGCGGGTATGCCGACAGGAAAGTTCTTCATAGAGCGAAGCAGAAAGAGAGCGCCAAATACGGGGCACATAAATAGATGCCCCGAGAGAAATAACATCCTTGAAATCGGAGCACCGCCTTGGTTTGTCTTGGAGCCAATCAACCGTAAACACACTGATTGCGCTAGCGTGGGCGAGGCACAATCTCCGAGCGTCTCATGAGGAAAAAGAACGCCAAGCACAGACCGCCCCCATAAGGCTTGCTCAAAGGATCGCTGAACGTCATGCTGTGAAAGCAGGCTTCCAGTAGATCCAGCGACACAGGCGCTTTGTGGTGCCGCGGAGTGTCGAGTCGGCTGATTTCTTTGAGCAGCATGCGGATGTGCGGCTGTGCAAGTGGAAAATCGATGCCTGAAACAGCGAAGAAGTGTCGAACACCTTGTAGGACTCCCATGATAGAATCACTACGGATAGGACCACCCGACCCAAAACCGAATTGGAAGCCGTGTAGAATGAAGTTCGAGATATGTTGCACTTGATCGTCGGTCGAGACACCAGTCATCCAGGCAGAGATGCCCCGTCTTGATGCCGATATTATCCACTTGGTCATGGCTCGGTTGTACTGGTCATATGTGGAGTCGGCAACGGAGTGCGCACGGAGATACGCTGCGAAAGCTCGGTCAGGCCTTGAATACCCACCGTCGGTACTACCTGCGGTCAGCTCGGCATTAGCGACGCAAATAGCTGGACAAAATACAAGTTAGCTGAGATGCGGGAGCCGGCGTCAGCGCGAATATTGTCGGTTCCGAGGACATGCGAGGCAGAGAACCGGAGTTGAAACGCAGTTTCCCACCAGCTGAGAAGGCGAATAATCACATGGGCCGTGGGTTACGGGACGCGAGATTGTTTTGCCATGCAACAGCCGACGTGTTGTCAATACGAAAGTGCACATGGTAAGGTCGGCCGCCACTTGAAGCGTTCGCGGACCAGCGCGTGCCCCACGCATGGACTGCATACGCACAAGACAGTAGCTCGCGAAAGTTGATATCAAAACTGTTGGCGTTACCTTTCTTGAACGCAGAAATGAGGGTTCGTTCTTGCGAGGAAAATTGGTACGTCAACGCTTGTTTTGCGGACAGGTCTAGTGCATAGAGTCCAAAATCAGAGGCGTCCATCTCGACCACGACGTCCGGAGCGGGTAGTGTGTTAAAATACTTCAGTGATACGCCATTGAGGTGGGGCGTGTGTAGCACCAGCCACCACCACAGCAGGTCAGCCTTCATATCGACCGTGATAGTTACGCTCTGGAATCGGTTGAGTTGACTCTCGCGTTGACGAAAGGGACGAGCAGCGCGGATACAGGTAGCTACGTGTCGGAGACTTCCCATCGAGGGCCGATATCACTTGCGCGTTAACGCATTAGCATTCTACGCGGTGGTGACGATACGGCGGTACTTGTCAATTTTGGCTGCCGGCATGGATACAGTCTCAGCCACCGTGTCGAACTGGAGGCCCAGTAGAAGACGCGTCGCTGGACGGATAATGCGGCTGGAGATTTCATCTGTGATGTGTGCGGCAAGGTGTTCCAGAAGTACGGATCGTACAGGTCGCACGTCTTCCGCGGACACAAC
>KV723466.1:0-10546 GCA_000500205.2 Phytophthora lateralis | reverse complement strand
AAAACGATCGGATTCGTAGCGTTTAATTCGTAGAAAATAATTCAAAAAATGATTTTTACCCTATGGTTTCCGCGCGCACTGTAGTATAATATCTAGTAGTATCTAACGTTACGAGCAGCACCTCGTCGGCACTCCTCTTTCGTCGTTCAGCTGTAAGGTCAAGAAGAATGTCAGTTTTGCTCAGCCCCACGCATTTACAACTACAACGTCAATGTTCTTCACCATCGTGCGACACCAGCGCAGTGCCGGAAATTGTTCGGTCGCACACAGTTGGGTGTATTGCACAAGTAATGGTTGAACACTATCTGCATCGATTTGGTTTTATCGTTCATGGATTCAAGGGGAAACATGCATCCTTTCCTACCTGGTAACCTTCAACAGGTCCGCTACTACGTCACGGCTTCGCGCTCTGCGCTCCACCCTTGCGACTTGGCGCCTCGAGTTACCTCGACTTTGCCCGACTTCATCTCTTGTTCTGCTTCATTCGCTTCGCAGACTCAGTTCCAACAGCGGGGAGACCGTGGCCATTCCACTGCTTCTACGTTCTCTCTCGGTCCGACAGGAGCCCGGACGGGAGAAGCGTTAATACGTTAGGACAAACATTGCCGACCTTCTTCCAAGGCCGAACTGCACACTCACAATTTGCTGTATGCTGGCAACGCTCATCCGAACATGCGGCGCTTGATCTCCGTGCTCAACATGCGCATCTCCAGCTGAGCGCCGGTCATGAGGCCCGAGTTCTCCTGCGCACGGCGGATGAGGTACGGCAGCACCTCGTGGATAGGGCCATACGGCACGTACTTGAACACCTTGTAGGCGTTGGCGCCGAGCGTGTACGACACGTGGTCGCACATGCCGAGCAGCTGGCCGAAGTACACGCCACCGGTGGCGCGGTCAATGCCGATGTCCTGCATCTGCTGCACCGTGTTCACCACGGACTGCTCGTTGTGAGACGCCACCATAAAGCTCGCCAGGTGGTTGTGGCGAAGCAGCTTGACCACCTGCGAGTCGTAGTTGATGTGCGTGTCCTCGATCGTGTCGTGGATCGGGTCGGTGTATCCCTTGTCGCGGGCGCGCTTGCGCTCCTGCACCATGTAGGCACCGCGCACCAGCTTGGCGGCGAAGCGGAACTTCTCGCGGCGTGCGCGCTCCAGGTCAATGTCGATGCGGTCGCTTGACATCTTCAGGTAGCACTGGAACGTGTTGTAGATGACGTCGTCGCCGTCGCGGTTGTACTTGCGCTGCAGGTTGAGCGTGAGGTGGTCAATGGCCGGCTGCATGTAGGTCTGCTCGGCGTCCACCATGAGCTTCACGCCGCGTTCAGCCGCGTCGTTGGCCAGCGACTCGAGGCGCGCAATCATGTTGCGGAGCTGCATCTTCTCATTGTCGGAGAGCGGCTCCTCCTCGATGAACTGCGTCAGCGGGCCCATGGTCAGGTCAAACGGGTCCAGGAAGCTGACCCAGTCGACATAGTCGATCACGCCGTCTCCAGACGACTGGTCGAGCTCGGCAAAGAGCTGCTGGATCTCCTCCTCGCTGGAGTCGACGCCGGCGTTGCGCAGGCCCGCGCTCAGCGTCGGGTAGTCGATCATGCGCTCGAGGTAGCGCGACTTGGCGCGCGAGAGGTTTGGTCCGTCCAGCGTGTGGAACAGCAGCTGCGCCTGGACGATGATGGCCGACATGCGCATGAGCAGCTCCGGCTTGCCCAGCGCCGTGCACTTGATGGCTACGAAGGCGGGCTCGCCGGCCGACGCAGACTCGCTAGCGTCGATGATGGCGTGGCGCGAGATGGCCGCGTTTGCATCGCAGGCCGCCTCGCCGTCGTAGGCGTACGTGCGGGCCGACACGAGGTTCTGGTCCACGCCATTGAGGTCGCGCGGTTGCTCGACGTCGGCCTCGGCGGCGAAGTCGAGGATGGCGCCGATGCCGGCCGACTCGAGTTTCTGGATCACGGGCCGGATCTCGTTCACGTCCTGGCCCGCGCAGAAGTGGCCGAAGAACGTGGAGCGCAGCAGCGCGTCCGTGAACTTGGCGCCCGGGAACTTATACGACACGTCGAGTAGCTCGCCACTGTGCTGCACGAGGGGGCGGAACTGCGACATAAAGTAGACGGCGTAGGCACGTACGAGCTCAGGCGTGCTCTTGGTGGCGAAAATGCGCTCCGTGTTGGAGAACTCGGACGCGATGGACGTCTTCTGGTCGTGGCCGGCGGGCGTGTGCGCGTGAGGCGCGGCGTGGGCTAGCGCGGCCGTGGGCGCGGCCGACGAAGGCCGGGGCGACGCCTTGGACGAGAAGGCCACGGCCGAGCGCTGCAAGTTGCTGCGGACCATGGTCGGTTTCGGCAGTCGCGCGGCGTGGCGGAGCATCATCTCGCGAGTGGGCGTTGGCTGTGTGGCTTCTGGTGGTGAGGGCCGCTTGAGCTCCACGAGGCAAGTTGCGATGTGAGCTGGGAAACGGAGGCGCCAAGGTGGCGCAAGCCGTTGGGGCTCGGGCTGGGCGAAAACGATGTGAGCGCCATGTCGGGGAGATGGCAGGTCCTCCCTCCCCACTTGCCTTTTCTAGTTGCCGTTGAGTGAGACAGACGGGGCGCCATGCGCGACGCTTCGCCAGCCAATGGAAGTTCAAGGAGGGCAGAAAGGACGGTGACGCTCGGGTCGTCAACACTATGCAAGCGCATACCTGTCATCCAGCATGCTTCTCGCCCTCTTCTCCGGCATATATTTGATGTGTCGCACACCGTCCACGAGAATCTTCCACGCAGAGCCACCGGCTCCCCCACTATACAAACGCCAAGATTAGCGTTGAGGATGTCGACGCCCGAGGTGGATCTGGATGCGCTGCGCGCGAGCGTGACACGCCAGGGTGCACAGGTGCGCGAGCTCAAGCAGCAGGGCGCGGTGGCCGAGGCGGTTAAGGAGGCCGTGGACGCGCTCAAGAAGCTCAAGCTGGAGCTGGAGACGCAGACGGCGCTGCAAGGGCCCGCGCTGGATGGGCTCAGTAAGAGCGACAAGAAGGCGCTGGACGACCTGCTGCTGCGCAAGATGTTCGTGGTGCCGAGCTTCGAGATCTATGGTGGTGTGGGCGGCTTCTACGACTTCGGGCCGCCGGCCTGCGCACTCAAGAGCAACCTGCTGCAGTTCTGGCGCCGCCACTTCGTGTTCGCTGACAAGCTGCTGGAGGTCGAGTGCACCAACCTCATGCCCGAGGTGGTGCTCAAGACGTCGGGTCATGTGGACCGCTTCACGGACCTCATGGTCAAGTGCACCAAATCGGGCGAGTGCTACCGCGCCGACAAGCTGCTGGAGGACCACGTCGAGAACTTCCTGGACAAGCACCCGGACCTGAGCCAGGCCGAGCGCGAGCGACACGAGATGCACGCCACCATGGCCGAGTCCTACTCGCCCGAGGAGATCCACGTTGTGTTCCAGGAATACGCCATCAAGGCCCCCGGCACGGGCGCCGACCTCAGCTTTCCCATCCCGTTCAACCTCATGTTTAAGTGTGCCATTGGGCCCGAGGGCGGCCTCGTGGGCTACCTGCGCCCCGAGACGGCGCAGGGCATTTTCCTCAATTTCCGCCGGCTCTTGGAGTACAACGCCGGCAAGGTGCCCTTCGGCTGCGCGCAGATCGGCAGCGCCTTCCGGAACGAGATCTCGCCCCGCGCGGGGCTCCTGCGCGTGCGCGAGTTCCAGCAGGCCGAGATCGAGTTCTTCGTGAACCCGAAGGACAAGAGCCACGCCAAGTTCTCGACGGTGAACGACCTGGAGCTGCCGCTGCTCACCAAGACGAACCAGCTCACGCACGGCAAGTCCATCCAGATGACGTGCGGCGCCGCGGTGGAGCAGGGCATCATCGCCAACGAGAGCCTGGCGTACTATCTCGCGCGTACGTACAAGTTCTGTAAGGCGATCGGCATTGACCTCGAGCGTCTGCGTTTCCGTCAGCACCTGGACACTGAGATGGCCCACTACGCCACGGACTGCTGGGACCTGGAGATCAAGCTGAGCTCCGGCTGGGTCGAGTGCGCCGGCCACGCTGACCGCTCGTGCTACGACCTGACGGTGCACGCCAAGAAGAGCAAGGTGGAGATGGTGGGCACGCACAAGTTTGACAAGCCCGAGAAGCGCCAGATTGTGGAGATTAAGCCCAACAAGGGCAAGATGGGCCGCACGTTCAAGGCCGATGTGGCTACGATCCTGGAGGCTCTCGAGACGCTGAAGGACGATGTGCCGCGCGCGCAGGCCTTCGAGGACGAGCTGGCCAGTAGGGGCGAGGCGACGCTTGGGCCGCTGTGCGATGGCAAGCAGTTCACGCTGCAGCGCGACATGGTGGCGATCAAGGTCGTGGAGAAGATGGTGAGCGAGGAGAAGTTCGTTCCCTCGGTGATCGAGCCCTCGTTCGGTATTGGTCGCATCTTGACCGCTGTCTTCGAGCACAACTTCTCGACCCGCGAGGGCGACGAAAAGCGCGGTGTGATGTCGTTCTCGCCCCTGATCGCGCCCATTAAAGTGTCGGTGCTGCCGCTGAGCAACAACCCGGCGTTCGAGCCGTTCGCGGCGGAGCTGGAGCACGTGTTCGTGGAAGAGGGTCTGGAGTGCAAGGTGGACACGTCCAGCGTGGCCATCGGCCGCAAGTACGCCCGCGCGGACGAGCTGGGCATCCCGTTCGGCGTCACGATCGACTTCGACACGGTCAAGGAGCGCGTGGTGACGCTGCGCGAGCGCGACTCGACGGCGCAGGTGCGGATCCCCGTGGACGCCATCGGCGCCGAGGTGAACAAGTTGATCAAGGGCAAAGCCACCTGGGAGCAGATGCTCGAGCGCTACCCGAAGGTCGCGGCTACTGCCGAGTAGGTGTAGACCGGATAGATGCAGCAGATAGCAGTTGTTTGTTGCGTTGGCCGTGCGGTGCGACGGAGCTGCTCGTAATGCATTGCCTTCTTGTGACTCACTGGCACGCGATTCACTACCAAAGACATCATTCAACGTCGTGGGCCCAGCTGCATCTGCGACTTGTGCAGCGCAGCCTACGAAAGAGCATGCCGGTGTTGTGACGCAACGGCACTTGGGCCAGTCATGAGATGGATACAGTTCCGTTACTGCCTTGACGCCGACAAGATGGGCCCGTGCTTTGCAAAACGTGCGTCAACGAGGCAAAGTCTAATCGGATGTGGGAGCGAATGATTAGACTGGCGCGTTCCAAAAAGGTCTGGATAAAACGGATCGGGGGTCTTCTAATCATAGTTCAGATTTCGGATATGAAGAGGCCTCCACACGCGAAGAGCTGGCCGTGCTCTCGGTGGAGGTCGCACTGACGTGGCGCTCTGTCCGCTTGAAGCAGGACTGATTGGATGTGGGCGCCTCGACGCTACCACTGGACCGCAGGGCACCCACGGCAATCTGGGCCGATGCAACTTGCGTTTGCTTGGTGGTTGGCCGCTTCGCAGGGGCCGACGGTCCTACCCGAGAGGGAGCGCGAAGGTGTTCAGCTAGCAAGGCATGAATCAGTCGGAAACTTGCTGGCCACTCGGCAGAGAGCGACTTAGCACTCAAGAGTTCGGTGACGAGGTTTGGACTGTTTTGCCCTTGGTTAATCGATCGTGAAATCGTGTGACCTCTTATGGTTCCGCATGTGCAAATGGAAAACACGACGGACCAATGCTACGAGTGACTCGAGAACGATTCCAGTCGTGACTGCAGTCGTGTCTGGTCACGCGAAAGCATTCCGGAATTCTCGTGTTCTGCAATGACGAAATTTCGAGAGTAAAGAATAAAAACTGTCGTGTCCTTGAAGAATCTCGGTGGAGAATCTGCAGCTCGGCGTGAACAATTGCTAGGTCCAATACCTTGTGCTGTTGGAAATCCCGGAAATCGATGCCCCTGGGTGTGGAAGAAAGAAGCTGTTCTTGTTTTGATCTCGTTCGAGGCGAGCCATCACTTATGGGGCGTGCTAACTATTGCCCTGATGTATCGCTGGTCACCTGAGCTGTATAAATGGGAATCACGAATGGATTTCGCCTATCGTTCATAATTAATGCGGCCAAGCAAGTACTACGTATGTTTGCGCTGGTATTAAAAAGATAATCAGGAAAGGATGTCATGTTAAAATGAACGAGCCCGACATGCCCTTAACCTCAAATGAACGAGAACCATGGCAATTGGAATTGCTTGAATTTATCGGATACATTTCGTTGGTTTCATACTCATTGATGAAGGCCTCCATCAAGTTTATCGCGGAACGAGGAAGGGAAATCGTTCACGTCGCGCAACGAGAAGTCCATGTTTGCAGTTCTGTGTCAGCTTTCGACGAAGCGTAGTTGGCAATTTGGCAGACACTGCTGACTTACGACGGGATGCTAAGTAGCGCAGACGTTAAACACGCAACCGCCAATTCAGCGCACGCTAAAGTGGAATATGTTTCCTGTCATAGCGACACCAATCCAAAAGGGGTTGATGTATCCCCCCGGAAGTGAAGCAACGCCAAGTTCGTCAGACGGCGTCCAAAGGATTTTTAAACTCGCACCCTGTTGGTCGAACGGTACGGGACTTCATGGCCCTCGATTTATGTGAATCAGCCAAAAGAAAGATCAAACGCATTGCTACTCCAGTAACTTGTTTTCATAAGTGAGCACAACGTTTTGCTAAGAGAATCGAGTGGCTCGCTAGAGCTCAACGCTAAAGGAGATCGGCTCTCCAGTACCGTTCAAACTCAGCTCGTAGGTGCTTGCATTGAGCTGTGCCACCTCAAACACACCTTCCGTTCCTTCGGGCGCGGTGATAGTCACACTTAGCAGCGTATCAACCAGCTCCCAGGCAACACTGATAAAGCCGTACGGGGTGCTCACGGTAGCGTTCACGCTCGAGATGTCGAGCCCTGTCACCAACGGATTCACGATCCAGCGGCGGAATCCAAACCCAACGGGGCGAATACCCGCCACGTAGTTTGTCAACGCGTACGTGGGAGCTCCGCCCCACGGGTGGCTCAACGACGTGAACTCTTGGAGGCCCGGTTCTAGCGACTGCGAGACGTACTCCCAGCTAGCGCCAGATCGGTACAACTCGTTCGAGACCATGGCGTCCCAGAGGTTGTCGAGCAAGAAGACAACCTCGTCCGTATGTCCGATTTGCAAGAGCGCGTCGAACAAGAACCCGTTTGTGTTTGGCGAGATGTAGGTCGTGTTGTCCGTGGCGCTCGTGTCGAGGTATCCAGGGCCCTGATGAAGGGTTTCTAGGCTCTTGACACTGAGAGCGGCCTGCGTTTCGTTGGCAACGCCAGACGTAATGGCAAACGCGGTGGCCGAGACCCCGTAGATCTCGGGTGTGGAAGCATCGACGACGTAGTTGCCCAGCGCATCGTTCCAGAGTAGTGAGTTGACAGCAGTTTTGACGCTGGCAGCGACTTCCACCCACTCGTTGGCAGAGTCTGTATCTCCTACAGCTTCAGCCACCTTTGCCATGCCTTCGAGGCACTGCACGGCAGCAGCATTTACAGCGGTGCCAGTACCCGAGCCAAGAAACACCACTGCGTATTTTGTAACATCGATCAGCCCGTCAGTGCCTTGGCAGCTTACGAGCCAAGATGTAGCGTTGCTTAGCGACCCCCAGTTGGCTTTCGCGAACTCTACATCATCGTAATACTCCATGTAGGACACGAATCCGATCAGCCCCAAGATGTCGTAGTCGGGGAAGTTAAAATACGCATCATCCGTGCCTGCGCCCACCATGAAGATTCCAGGCGTGGGCATCGGGGTCTCGTACGTCATAGCCATCAGCCCCGGGTACTGTCCGTTGGAGGCCTGGTAACCAAACAGGTATTCCCATGTGCCCGTGATCTGCTCGGGCTTCGAGTTAGCCACTCCCATGATGCGCGTCGTGTGGTAGAAGTCACCTAGCCAAATGTACCGGTCGCGCTTAGCTCCATCCAGACACGCGGCGTACGTATTGCTTTGCACGCCGAATTCAGGTAGCACCACGGTATCATCCGTCATCGGGTTGTAGTACAGCACATTCGATGAATCGCCCAAGCTTGTAGCGATGACGTTCCGCACGAACGATGCCTGGTCCTGCCAGCCACCAAAGCCGATGGCACCCGCACCTGTCGTCGAGTAACCTTGAGAAGAGAGCTGAGTCTTGCTGAAGCCAAGGTCGGAAATCGTGACATTCAGCACTTGCTGGCCGTCGAGCCACATGACCAAATTGCCTGCGGTCGAGTTCACAGCGAGCTTGACTGGATACCAAACGTGCTCCTTCACATTGAACGACACGTCATAATTTCCCAGCACATAACTTGTCATGCTTGACGCGTTGACGTAGTCGAAACCGTAGTCGAGGGTCACCATATTGGCTGGGAACAGTGTCGTGTTGGCATTCACATAGGTCGAGTCCACGGGATACTCCGACGACAAATGGATCCTCGGTTACCTGCTGCGTCATAGCCAACGTAAAAGGCAACACCCGCACGGATGATCTTCATCTCGAACTCAAGCACGTATTCGCTCAGGTTCCACGTTTTGTACGAGACGCCAGGACGCGTCCCTGGTACAAAAGTGCCATTCTCATCGGATGAACTCCAAGAGGACACCTGGCTGCCCGCATCTAAGCACGCCGCACTCACTGCGCGAGCACCAAGGTTCCAAATCTCGTTGTACTTGGTGTTCGAGCTCGAAAATGTACCAGGGAGAGTGGAGAGATCGTCGACCACCTCCACCGAAGCCTGCAGACCCACAGCTCCGAACGTAACCGAGTCGCCACTCAACAAACGCAGGGTTTGCCAGCGTTGACCAGATTGACTAAGCATCGATGTCACCGTCACTCCCACTTCCTCCTCGGTAAAACGGTGGGTCTCCACGCGACGTGAGTTGGCGACAGCCGTGGCGAATTGAGAGGGGCCATCCGAGAAGTTGGTTGAGAGCGCCGGGAACTGCTCCGAGTACTTGATTTCGACATCAACAGGTCCACTGGAGATGGCAGACACCACGAAGTATGGCAGTCCTGCGACCTCGTAGTCGTAGTCAAGAGTGGCGATGGACTCATCGGCAGTGAGCGTGAAGCCACTTGCATATGCGTCGGATCCCATTGTCGGTGCGGAGCCCAGCGCAATCTTCTTGGGCGTGAAGATCCCATAGTCGTTTCCTGCTACCACTAAGCTGGTAGCGTAGATTGCAACCAGCGCTGGAACGACAAAGGCCAGTCCACGCATCCCGTTCGAAGTACTGCGTTGAAGTGACGCACGCTCGTTCGATCCAAACGGAAAGTGAGCTGCAGCGAAGCTTGGGGCGAAATCAAGTTGCTGGGCATCCGAAAGCGGTTGAACTTCAACCGCAACTTCAACTTGAAGTACCAGTAAGCAAATCTCGTTTGCGGTTCGCTGGAGCCGTCACTAATAGTGACTCACTATGAGCTGATTAAGCTGCAGTTGTGCATGTGTACCATTAAATGGTACACATACTAAAAATTTTAGACAAACGCGAGGCAAAACAAGCGAGTTATCTTGAGCCCTCTGACAAAGCGCTCTTGCAGGGAGCATTCGCTTAAAGTAATCTAGAAATGCTTGGTGACTTGCCAAAACCCTCGAAGACGCTTGCTGCATTTCGGACTGAAGCAGGTGATGGTAAAAGATATGATAGGCATCATCAGTTGCAGCGAATAGCTCAAGTTCAGCAACTCGTGCTCGAATCTTGGTTTCTGCTTACAGTGTACTACTATTATAATAGTTGTACATTTCATGGAAGTCACGATCAGATGTCCTTGAAGTTATTTATATAAAGTTGGTACATGTACATGTAGCACACTACCCTGCTGACTCAGCAGTACTGAGGTCTCATTGATCATACCATTGTCACTGACACTGTTGACTGAGCAAGTTGCACTACATGCTGCAGTGGGCAGCATGTGCATTCTGTACCTCCTACAATCGGATACCCTCAGCAAATTCATTTCACTCAAAGCTGAATGATGATCGAGGTGCTTCCACCGGTACCGACGATATGCTGTTCGTAGATGCCAATTGGGGAACTAGGCTGGACGACTTCAAAAGTGCCGTCAGTCCCCACCAGCGCAGTGATGACCACGCTGAGCTGGTTGTCAGCAAGTTCCCAGGAAGCCGGCAGGTCTCCATACGGAGTGCTCACCGTGGCGTTGGCGCTGGTCGTGTTCAGGCCAGTGACCAATGGATTCACGATCCAGCGGCGGAAGCCGAACTCGACTGGCCGAATGCCCGCCACGTAGTTGGTGAGTACGTAGGTAGGAGCCCCACCCCAAGGGTGGCTCAGTGAAGTGAAGAGATCAATCCCTGGTTCCAGCGACTGCGCCACGTACTCCCAACTTGCACCGGACCGGTACAACTCGTTGGAGATCATGGCGTCCCAAAGGTTGTCCAGCAGGAAGACGGCCTGGTCAGTGTATCCGTGCTGCAGCAGCGCGTCAAGCAGGAACCCGTTCGTGTTCGGTGAGATCGCGGTCGTATTGGCAGCCTCACTCGTGTCGAGGTAACCAGGACCTTGACGAAGCCCTTCGAGGCCTTCCACACATAACTTGATTTGCGTCTC
>KV723465.1:1553-22788 GCA_000500205.2 Phytophthora lateralis | reverse complement strand
GGATAGCGTTGCAAGAGACAAACGGTAGTGACGTTGGCAGAAGGGATGACAGCAGTGGCTGTGGCAAAGGAGCAACATCGATGAAGTTGGTGTGGTCTGGGGATCTTGGTGACTCTGCCAACCTACCAGTGGCTATACGCATGGCGTGGAGCGAAGACGATGATCGATTTGCCGTGAACACTAGCTGTGATTGGATGCTGGACAGCGGTGCTGAAGCGCGTGTCTGCGTGAATGGTGGCTCGTTCCTTAAGTTGACCAGGGCCCCACTCTTGACTTTGGATTGGCAGGAGGTCTGGACACATATGAGCACTCGGGACCGATAAGACTGCAAGTACTCAATGGGAAATTCCTTGATTTGTCTGGGGTTCGCTATGTGCCGGAAGGTGTGACCAATTTGATCAGCCAGCGCCTGCTAGAACAAACAGGTTGGAAGCCATCGTATTCAGACACGGATTATGAGAGGCTGAGATGCAAATACTTCGACAATGATGGAAGTCGTCTCGGGTTCAAGAAGAAAGAAGACGGATTTTACTGGATGTAGGCTAGCCCGGTTCTGAATTTCTCGATGATGGTAGATCGGTCTGTTGAAACCAGGCATCCCGAAAAAAATGATATCTCCAGAAATATATTTGCATTTTACGTATCAACAATTTATTTTGGGGATTTTCCTAGTTCAGTCAGTAATTTATGTTTTATAACCTTAATTCTCGGTAACTTATTTCTCCCAGCTGTCCACCTACATGCTGCTGGGTGCGATACCACCAACCTCCAACATGGTGGAGCGCCTCTTTAGCGTGGCTCGTGCGGTTTTGCGCCACGAGCACCATCGCTTGTCTCCCTTGATGCTGGAGATGATTCTCTTCTTGAAGGTGAACAATTGTCTGCGGGATGTGGCGACTGTCGAGCAGTACATGTAGGAGATGAACTTGACGAACACTATTGCAGTAATTTACTGCTCTAACACTTGGATTGCAATTATTTATTTCCTTCCTATTGTCCCGACAAACAGGTACGTATTTCCTTCCTCGTGTTGCAATAAATATATATCGAATTTTCAGGATGCCTGGTTGAAACCCTTGAACTGAAGCTTGCTCATCTAAACGAGGCGTCCATGAAGAAACTGGTGAAGGACGGTTCAGCACAAGGGATGGAACTGACCTTATACGATTTTCAGAAGACACCTCGCGGATGGCGTTCAAGCGCCAGCAGGGCAAATGTGCTACCGAATGTGGTGCACGCTTGATGTCTGACGTCTGCTATGTTGGAATTACGATACCTGGTGAAGCCAAGTACTTCCGGTTGGTGCAGGAAGAGGCGTATCGCTTCAAATGGGTTTGCCTGATCAAGAAGAAAAGCGAGGCTGCCGAAAACGTGATTACTCTAATCCGCCAACTTGATAAGGAGCTCAAGGTGAAGATGTTCTCTTTGTTGGATTTAACAAAAGCTAGCAAATTTTGCTGTTGACAGCTGGATGGAGCATTCTCCAGAATTGACGATGGAATCAAGCTATGGCCATTGGTGGCTCAGCGTGGGCGCGAAGAGAAAGGGATGGCGGCAGTGGTACGGCCTAGATGATGCTAGGTATGCCAGGCAGATCAACTTGGCGATCGACACGCATTGCATCCTGGCTGGTGATCGTGCCAGCAGGTTTGTATGTTTCCATCAGGCTTTCATGTTGCTTGTGCTGTAGGGGGATGCTACACCAGCTTAGCGAGAAGCCTACAACTTTGAATTTACTTCCAGATTTACTATCAACTGCATATGTCGACTGGGTTTCTACTACGGCCATTCTCCTGTGATTCCTATAAGTGCGACAGGTTATGAGCCCAAGCCACCACCGGAAGTGTAGAAGTCCCTTCATCGATGTCGGTCACAGGACGGCTCGACTTCACGGACTTGGATAGTTCTCAGGTGATACCACCTGCAGCGCGAGCAGAGCGTGGGCATCGGCGGAACTTGGACCAAGTGCATAGTGAGCTACACAGTCACGATCTGCGGACACCACCTGGCTCGCCACCAGATAGAAGCATATCTCGGATGGGTACGCCGGAGAGCTACCAGGGTTTTCTTAGGACACGTCAAGAACAACGCCATCTTCACGTTCCTCCCCAATGTCGGACCAAGACATGGTGTCGATGTTGACTGCGCGCCTTGGAAGATGCGATGGTTGTAATCAGTATGCAGAAGCGGCTACTGAGGGAACAACATAAATCCGTGGCGATCCGTGAAGCAGCTGGGCACCACGAATATCCTGAAGTGGAAAATATTCCGGCTAGAAATCTCAAGTCGGGTTCTGTGGAGCAGAGTCCGGTGATATAGTATACCATAGTGAAAACCAATATAAACATGTACTTTTTGCACAGGCGTGGTAGCTGAGCTCCTCTGTAATAATTTCCGCAAATATGATGTGTGACATACTCATTTAAGCCAATCACAACCAGTTCCAGCGATTCAGACTATTAAGAATTCGTGGATGGCAAAGATACAGAGCGTGCGAGTGGTCAGCATACGGTGCATCGCGTCATTTCGAGAACAGCCAAAGGGAACCAAGGTGATTCTGTCATGCGACCAACACCAAGTCCAACAGACAAACACGGATCAAACGATAGCAATACGCACGAAGATGCAATTACGGAAGATTAAACATTACGTACTGCGCCTGTCCCACTCTGCTACTCGTCCTCTGTCGCAAATATGGCTGGCCTTTGGGGCGAACTCTCCGTTCTGCCAGGCCATGTGCCCAATCTGGGAGCATGTTAGGCCTTCATTCTTAGCGTGACCGTGCACGTTGTTGCACAGCGTAATTAGATCCCGCTTACCTTAAGAGCACGGAACACAGTAGTAGATGTACGTCCCCCTATCTTCATTCCCGCTGGCTTGTAGACGGAGCACACTTTGCATTGTCTCTGACGTAGCCACTGAACGCCGTTGTTCGTGCGAAATCCCGTCGTCTGGGTGATAGCGTGCTTGCCCTGCATCATGCTTGGCCTCTCTGCCATGTCCTGGCCACCGGAAGACGCTCTAGGGTTGGTGAAACATTCTTCTGTCTGATTGATGAGTTGTTGGTGCAGACTTGCAAGAAACTCTATACATGTATTCACCAAAGCCATGTCTACGAGTCCATGAAATAGTCAATTGTAGTACTTGTTGAATCTGCCGAACAGTACAGCATAAATTAGAATTTATAAACATTCCATGTTAGCATAACATCGTTACCTTATAGTCACCTACATGAGTATGCTTGAAGCCTCAGTTGATTATGACGGTCGACACCTCCCATGTGGCGATGGTATTCCGCTGCAAGGCCTGGGCATGTCACGTTACTCGCTCCACCCTTCCTCCCACGCCGCCACACAGTGGTTGATTCAGCGATTACTTGTGATGCCAAAAATGAGACGATGGTATTATCCGCCTACATCAGTGCTACAACCGCGGGATTCAATTTTGCAAGTGCCATCTTGAATGAACCCCATGGGGTCCTCGTTTGGCGTTTTTTCTTCGGGTAGGTCAGCCCCTCGCACAATCCTTAGCGATCGGTCTGCATAGTACCAGCATAATTAAATCCCATTGCCCCGCGCCAGCGGTATCGAAATGTAGTAGCGGTCGCCGATAATGAGCCGGCGGCCTTCATACTCAATACCTCGAAACACGCACGTGATGTTGCGGATCACAGCAGCGGGTCCATCGATTGGGAACCTTCAGCGTCGCCAGATCTTCCAATGTCCAACTCCACTCTAGATGAAATAGATTTAAGTCAGTTCACGTCAGCATAAGATTATGCATTTATGAGCTCTCAGTCAGTATACGTACCTCTTGCAGTATCCCGTTTCGGCTCAGCAAGTCATGTCACATTTTGAGCCTCACCTGTGCGGCTTATCTTTCATGAATGTGCTCGTAGGGTTCCGGCGGTTGTGAAATGGGAGAGCACTTGCGGCGATAGTGACGCGTGATCCAAGCACATACCCATCTTTGAAGCTCTTCTCAAGCACCGACGAAATGGATCGTATCTTCCAAGCCTGGTCTACTGAAGCACCAGGGTCTGTGTTGTCCGTGAAATGGATGAATCGCGATATCCCCCGAAAGCCGTCGCGCAGCGTGGCTTTGTTGAAGGTCCCATCAGAGAGCGCTCCAATCTCTTGTGTAGACCAATGCCGATTTATCCGCTTGCACGGGCTCAGTGAATGGGCGAGCATCAATCTGGTCCATTGCACAACTTCATGGGGTGAAACGTTTTGGATTTTCTCAAGTTTTTTGAGTTATGTATCTCTAGTACGCTGTGTTTCATGCGTGACACTGCTTTCCTTCTCCTCCGCTTTCTGAAGCCTTGATTCCAGCGTTTGCTTCTAGCATAGGTTCGTTCGTGTTGCCACTTGACGCCTAAAGGTCTTCGGAAAGAAATAGTAGAATAACTAGAGCGGTGTCTTCGATTCTACCACGATGTCTTGCGATGGCCCGCAGTACCCATCATACGTCTTGTCCACGTTTGGATCGTTCACAATTGTAGCAGCGACATCATCTGGCAGCATGTCCCAGCCGTTCGTCTTCATGTGATCTAGCTGGTCGTCGTTGTACACATCGGATGACGCTGTCACCATCATAGTCAGAAGCTGTCCATGTGAGCATATTAAAAGATACAGATCCCACCTTGTACACTTATGTGCAAACGCTCCCGCTCAGATTCGTCCATCAATTTTGCAACACGACTCAACTCTCGCCGAAGACTGCGGTTCTCGGTGTTCTCAGTTTCAGCTATGTCACTGTCTGTGTCCTCACCAGCACCAGTTGACTCGGCCGGATCATCTTGACCTTTGCCATTCGTCTCTAAATTGGTGTCGCCATTCCCATCGACTATATTAGGGTCGATAATGTCGACAAAGGCGAAGCGAAGCGGTGAGGAGCCACCTGTGCTTTGTAGTAGGCGTCAAGAAGCGTCTTGGCTGTTCAGGTGAACTTCTCTATCCTTTTCTTCCTCGTCAATCGCATTTCGCTCTTCCTCCGCGATACGCACAACTGGCTTGCTATCGTCGTCGTTGTCGAGCTCGTAGGCTTCATCGCCAGAGCCTATATCCGATGAGTCACTCGCACTCTCTTCGACAAGACTTGACTGATCCAGGGTATTATCCGACTTGTCGTCGTTGCTGTAGTTTCCAGTAGGTGCCGCATCAGAATGAGTTGCTGTGATCAGCATGTCATCCTTATCAGCAAATGGTGCATCTGCGTCTTCCACAGCAGCAGTCGCTATGGCCGACTCGTCAGTGTTCTTTGGAGGGGTGTTGTCCATGTCAGCATTAGTCGCCGTCGCTGTACTCGACTCGTCGGCATTCGGAGAAGTGGTGTCCATGTCAGTATTACCTCCACGTAGTAAACTGGACAGGTCAGCATTCGCAGTCGTGGTGGTATCCATGTCAGCATTTCCTTACAATAATAAACAATCCAAGTCAGCAAAATAATCATATGCACAACGTGTCAGCATAACGACAAAATGGTATACAAATCGGGATGTAATTATCAGCCGAGGGTGGGACGTCAGTTGTCGGCTTGGTTTGTGGGAGGTTCGCTGTTTGTCCATCGACGGCTATCCGAACAAAACCATCAACAAAACCATCAATATGAGCGACAACTTCCTACTGCAAAATAGCCACCACCACATCGCTTACCGGTGCTGTTTTGTTCGCCCCAAATGTTTGTCAAATGCAACAAGCTCACGTGTTTTGACTTCGCGTCTTCAGCAAGCTGTTTTTTGGGGGGCTTTCTTGGGCTGCATTGTAGCTTGGGTTTTCCTTGTCTGCGAAGACGCAGATGGATTCTTAGCATGTTTTTGGGGGCGGAAATTTGCTGGCCTTCTCAGCGGGTGGTGTGTGTGCCGGTCGTTTTGGTCTGGTCGGTGTTTGGGCTGGGGTTGTGCTTTGACCTAAGAAGAAACACACGCATCATGGCTAGTTCATAAAATGGCAATGCAACATAATAAACCGTTTGCTGATATATTGTAGCTTGTGTCTGCGGGCGCACCATAACATTTCAGATGTTGAACTGGAGCAGAGATCCTTGTCAGCACGGAGATACGTCAACAGCTCGTCTTCGCCGTTGAAGTAGGCCACGCCTTGCTTTCCAGTCTCGACACTGCACCCGGACTTCACGTAGTTGGAGGTGAAAGCACATGCACACACATTAATTAAAGCACTATACGTGATGCACGGTAGGGACGAACGTACTGGATTTTAATCTTTCTGGATGGCTTCCATGTCCACTTCTCCTTGCGAAGTAGCGACCAGATAGCGTTGCATTCCATGCCAAATTTGCTGGCCTTCTCAGCGGGTGGTGTGTGTGCCGGCCACGCCCTGCTTTCCAGTCTTCAGACTGCCCCCCTGCCTCTCCACCCGCACACGGTAAAATAGTTGAATGAGTGGCTTGACAGAAAAGCGTCAAATGGGAACCGATATTTAAAATTTCCAACACGAGAAAGGCGAATGAGTGGCTTGACATAAAAGCGGCAAATGGGAACCGATATTTAAAATTTCGAACACGAGAGAGGCCGCGGTACTTCAACCCATCTGTTCTACAAGCCAATAAAATTAGTTCATTTCTACACGTGGATCAATTTTATGCACTCAATATATGGGAAGGGCGATGATGGCTTTATGCGGATTTATAAGCATAGTGAAATCAAATAATTCTTATGCTGTTCAGAGCAGCATAATACCATTTTCCGACCCTTAGCGTTCATAGGGTTAACCGACGATATGATTTCGTCGATCTTGCTGAGAATGAACTCGTCACTGACGGTGTCGATGTCAACTTCCCAGTCAAACTGACACCAAACTTCCACACCATTGCACGGAGTTATTCACGAAGTCAACAATCGAATTCAGAAAATGCGCACTTAAAATCAAAAACCCGTCATATGTATTACCCTAGAAAATGATACTACCTCTCAGATATGATCGAGAAATTACGTCCCAACTTCCATGTCCTCAAAGCGCAGCGCGCGTTGGTGATGAGGTAGCGAGTGGCAACACACTCGATTGAACAGCACTGGAATCACCACTTCGGCAATCAGGGGGTCTGCAGCGAGCTTGAGATACTCGCAGCGATGCTCCGTAATCGTGGTTCCATCGGGATGCGAGCGCATGCTTCGCCCCAAGTTTCCCGCCATCGAGAAGTGCAGTTGACACCAATCAATATGTGAGCAACACAAATACCGTACCAAATTTCGTACGGCGAGGCTTTCAGTTGATTTTCATCCAAGAGGCACTCCAGGTTGGCTGATACAGCGTCTGTTTTAGCCAATAGCCAATAACCAGTCAACATGGGCTTACCTCACGTCTCTACACCTCACATGAGGTGTATGTCTTGACATAGGGAATTCGGTACTTCCTCTGTCCTGAAATCTTTGGCCACCCCATAGTTAAGCTTTGTCCAGTAATATGAGGCCGAATGGGGTCTTAAGTGCGTTTTGTTGCTGGACTACAAACAGAATCTGAACTTAGTGTAGCCCTAGCGCTATCGACAACAGTGCTATCACAAAGAAGACGCAGTGGAAGAAGCCCACGTTTGCTGATCTTCATCAGCTTGTTCTTGTGCGAAGTTAGGTAGCTATTGTTTCCATCTACTTTCAGTGAAGCCTCAAATCCTGACTGAAGTGTCATAAAAAACGCGGTCAATCTTCTCGGAGGATAGCTCTTTACCGGTGTTGTCGATATTGTTAACGAGTCTTTCAATTGTGCGAGAGTTCGTGCGATGCCGCAGTGCTGGTAAAGATATAAAGAAGCCCAAATCAAGTGCATTACAGTCGGGGGAGTTGAATTGCGGAACGGTCAGAGCCATATCCTAGCCGTTGGCACAAACAGTCTGCACCGCGTCATCGTTCAGCAAGACACGAGGCTTGGCATTGGCTTGCTGGATGCGGTCACGTTTCCCCGACGACCACAGGCGCTTAATCTCTAGGATAAGTGAGTGAACATGGCAAGCGGGGTAAATGTTATGGTCGACCGTGTAGGACTTGGGTTCTAGCGTGCCGGCCGCTCTGTTTTTGCTTTTACGCTAAGCCGGATCATACACGACCAATGGCCACGTGCCAATTTTGCCGTCTCGAACGGCTTGCTTGTCTTCGACCCACGGCGAACGTGCAACTGCGACGAGAAACATCACCTTGACCATTAAGTCCTTGTTCTGCTCTGTGACGTTGACGGGTGTGTGTATTTATGTGTGTGCCCAGCGCTAGGTAATAACGAGTGCTCTCTTTCTTCAAAAAGAACATATTTTCATCCGCATGCATGCAATCCAGCAGCGAATAGAACTCGTATCTACCCACCACGATCTTGCCTACAAAGTAGTCACGATATGTGGCCGAGTTCTTGACGGTGTCGTAAATGCTCTTGACGAAGGATGCATTTACGTCCATTCGAATGGATCCCCGTTGCAGCTGGTGCAGCACCAAACCGTCCTCGACGGACACCGCGCACTGCATTTGCAGGTTCTTTCCTTTCGAGGGTGGAGTCTTGACAACAGCGCGCTTCACTTTCGCTGCACGACCTTATGAGCGCATACAGAACAGGTTGTAGCTCGTCTCATCATAGTAGACAATAGAGTCACCACTTTCTTGATGCACTACGAACTTCCTGGCAAAGAGGTAACGCCTTCTCTTGTTAACATCGTTATTGCATGTTGTTGGCTCTTTTTGCGAATCTGTACAGTAGACGTAGGTTAGCATGAATACCATGACTGCAGCTCGTCAGGGGACATACCTGCTTGAGCGTTATCAACTTGGTTGTCAGCTCGGCACTGATGGTCGATGTGGAGAGCTGGACGCCGAAGTCCTCCAGCTCCTTGTCCGCCTGCTGCGTCAGCGCCAGCGCGCACTCATCTTCGAGGTATGCCTCCATCGCCTCGATGATCTCGTCGGTGCACTTGGCGACGATTGCACGAGCACCGCCTCGGGCCGGTGGGCTCGGATCCCCGGCCTTGCACAGCCTATACGCGACCGTCCTGGACAGGTTGTTGTACTTTGCCACGGTGAGCCAGTCATCGCCGCTCTCGTACGCAGTGAGAACACGCTGCCGCTCTTCTTGAGTGGCGTGGCGCCGTAGGGCGGCGTCGTCGACTGGCTTTGTTCTTGTGCAATCTGTGGTGAGCGCCGAGGAAGCAGAATACAAACCGCAGTTCGCCGCGAAGAACGCGAAGCGGTTGGGGTCGCCCTTCAAATGAATGGCCTCACTCGCTCCGGAGCAAATTCCACTTGCTTCGGAAGTCCTAAATAACATGTTACGGTCCCCTTTTGCTTTGCTTGAAGTCTCGCTTTGCTCCGGCAAAGGTGTAGAACCTTTCATATTCTCTAGGACAGGTTACTACACTGGTGTCGATACCTTACACCGTATGCGTACTTCCAACATCGACATCACACAACTTCTCGTCCATTACTGCCTCACGAGCCGTCTACCACTGCCGGCCAATCAAACGCTCTGAGCACCGTAGACTGGTCGCAATACGGACGTACTCCTTGGACGGCAGCTTTATTTTCGACGCTACCGCGGACACCAAGGACAGGGTGTGTTTGTGATTTCCTGGCGTCAAATTCTTGCGCTTAAGGTGATCTGGCGGTGGCTTGAATACCATTGATGTGGCTCCAAAGCCAAAATCACGGTTCCGTCAGGCGTCATATTGCTGTATCTTGGGCTGTACGTGGCCGATTACAACGAATCAAGTTGGACACATTCCGCTTGCATTGGTCGACATAATAAACCAATACAAACGACTAAATGCGCTGTTTCCACCTTATGTTTGAATTTTGAAAAAACAAAACGTGGCCTTATATATAAGGATAGAGGAAGGAGAGCTTACTCCGCCTGATGGTGGCTCCTAACCACGCGTCACGATGCTATGCCATGCCATATCACCCCCGTTTCGCACGATGGCAAATTTGGCGATAATGCGAAAGGAATGAAGAGTGCTATTAAGTCTCAGTGGTAATATAATCAGCCAAACCATCTGGTAAATGACCATTGTCAAAAGGGAATTTACACATTGCGTGTCAGTACTAGCAAGCGCTCGATGAGCTATGCGCACGCTGAACTCAGCAATTCTAAACGGGCTAAAGATGTGCGGATAGCTTCTTCAGTACATGGCCATCCCCCCGATACGTCGCAAGTGCAGCTCTCTTCTTCCGTGTGCTCAAGTTCGTCAAGTCCAATCTTAACAGTTGATACTTCTAGCACGGGTATGCGAAGAGCTGCTTCGGTCGGTGAAGAAAGTGCTCCTTCCGGTGCAGAAATGCTTAGCACCATCGATGCTGTGCTTGGAACCGAGGCTGGTGATGCAGCAAATGTAGGTGACGAAGATGACCCTTTCTTGAGATTTCCTCACGTTGCAGCTGCACGCAGTTCAGCTTCGGTCGGTATGACAGCCACTACACATTATGTATTCTCCGCTGCAGGATGCGGTCTAGCCCCATTGGTCTCCCGCTCTCTGGCATTATGTGATTCACAAGTTCCAGCCGTTGCTACTCAACTCGCCATCCAATTTCTGCGGAAGTTCCTGCCTTAATGACTGCGCAGGTTCCAGCTCCAATTGTTGCAGTCACAAATTGGACGGTGAAGGTGCCTGGTAAAGTTGCACCACCGGCATGTTACAAATACGAATCCTGGACGGTGGGGCAGCTTCGAAAGGAGTGTACGGAGATAAACCTTCGTATTTCGAGGAAACTCCGCGGCCAGAACTGATAAAGCAGTTAAAGGCTTACGATGCCGCACGCAAATCAGTTCAATCAACTGTTGACGACCAGTGTTCAAAGTCTACACAAAACCACGCGCTGCTGGATTCGACTGCTAAACATCATTTTTGCGGATCGCTTTGCGACTCGATTTGCTTCCTCGGACACCACAGCTACACGCGATCAGATTGATTTGGGCGAGGTGAACCCGAAAACGTAGGTTTGGAAGGAGATTGGTGATGAATTCCGATACAACACCACCAACAACAACTGTCTATCCAGGGTGGATAGCCCGCGCTTTGATGGAATCAAACCCACACTCGTTGGTTGTGCCGCATGAAGTAGCAAACATCTACGGAATGTGGAAGAAGGTCAACGGCAAATACGTCAAGGCGTACGCCAGGTTTTACGTGTCTGGTCATAATTCGAACGTGTTCTACGATTTCTGCGATGGCAATTTGTATGTTGTGTACGTGAAAACACGCCTTAAAGTCAATGGAGGAGTACGTTCGCGGTGGAATGAGAGATGAGGACGAATTCGACTCGCTCAGATTTGAAGCCCTCCAAACGCCGAGCATCATCCAACAATGCTGATAAATGACAGGCCAATCTAGTCAAGGCTATCAATCGCTTGGCTGATATCTTCATCGGTGATCAAAATGGTGCAGTGGCTCCAGCATCCAGCGCACCAACGTCACGTCTCGAAGACGTAGACGTATTGATTAATCGTATTGCAAAGCTACACCAGCACAGTAATCGAGTCAAATAGCACCCACGCAAGCTGAGTTCGACGGACAACTGGATACCCCATTGGCTAACAGTCTCACGCTGTATCCACAGCGCCTGCGGCAGAATGAAAACCGCCTCGCTGCTCTGTATTTATTCCAACACGCCAAATCAACCACCCAACAGCGCCCTCAAGCCGTTTGAGTCATCGTTGATCAAGGAATAAGCACTCCATTTCATTTTTGAATTAGGAAAGCGTTTACTAATGCAGCTCTTACTCTTCTTGCACTTCCGTAGATCTCCTGGCCCTGTAGCGCTGCCGTCGGAGAACAGCATCGCTTTTTGAGAACTCCAACGATAGCACCTCGAATCCATTCGTAAGCACTGTACGTGCAAGTACTAACTTCCAAGTGTTTTGTATTCGTATAATTGACGATACCGACACCCATCTGGCGCTGCGACTGTCAACTCAACTGGTGTATCTTTTGCCGACAGAACTTCAGAAAATCCTTCAGTCAAATCTTTATCATCCTCAACACGGTAGCTCGCATTTTCTTGGAGGCGCTGGTTAATGCACCGGTTGTGTAAAATACAAGCCGCCAGCATCGTACGTGGAACACCCTTGAATACAATCTCCAAGGGTGCATTAAATACACGCCATTTGCAAGTTAGTGAACCAAATGTCATCTCAATTCCAATTCTCAGCTGACTTAATTTAAAAATGAAGCTGCCAGGGAACGGTGTAGAGCTCCGGGACTTGGGAACGGAGTCAAAACTTTGTTCGTGTTCGTGTATGCATTATCACCCACATGGTACAACCCATTGAAAAAGGTCTCTACCACTACAGACAGCTTCTACTTAAACAAGCTGCTGCATAGCCAGTCTCCCCCGGACTTGATCAAGTGATCGCATTAACGTGGGTCAGGTGATCACAACATGTTTGCACGCTGACACCATATCTCCGATGATGACCGAAGAAGAAAGATCGCACCCCCATTACCTCGTTTTTCCTCGGTGCATGATTTAGACAGAACCAGCCATCAATCGCACAGACACAGCCCTTCATCACTTTGGAGTTACTAAGTTTCATGAACTGCTTTGCAGTATGCCGTTGAGTAACAATGAATATTGGGAATTGTAGCTGAAAGTCTGGATGCGCAACGATTGCTTCCACAACCTCATGAATGCAGGCATAAAACGCCGATGCACTCACACCGCTTTTTAAACGAACGTCGTGATATGAGCCGCCACTGAGCCAGCGCAAGCACATCTGCAGTTTGTTAATGTGGGTATTTGGATCTGCATTGGTTCGGTTTCGTGACTGATTTACGTCAACTGGAAGATACGACTCTAATCTTGAAGCGAGAGCCATAAGTGACTTGTACGGCATCTTGTAGTACTTATATAATTGCCTTTCCCAGTCGAGATACTGGCGCTGAAGGCAGGTACGACGTGCGTCACCAGAAGCAGCCATGAGGACCAGCACAAGCAGGAGTAAGCGAAGAATTGCTGCTATTTTAGTTTAATCATTGGGAAAGAGGTTGTAAAATTACGGCATGACAACGTGGCAAAACTACTTTAAGTGGGACTATGATCGTGCCGCCCATGACATTTAATACTAACCCTAAACAAACGTTTGTCCAATTAGATCACTTTTCCTTTGTGCCATGACATGACATGGCGTGGTTAGGAGCCACAACGAAACAAAACCTCAATAGTAGCCCCTTTCTACTGACATCTGGATGCTTGTGTCGTAATTTCCCTACCCTTATAACATGACTTTTGCGCCGTCTGAAGCGTTGATTACGTACGTGGAAGCATTATCTCTACATTAGGATTTTGTATGGGTGGAACTCGGAAGCGACATCCTCGTGCTCAAGCAACAGTTGGGCATTGTTTGGTGTTATTTGACCAATCAGCACCATAAACATGTTTGGCTACATTTTTAAACTAAATTTACCGAGAAATATTTTGACGGGTGAACGCTGTTTTCGTGAGTATTCTACGATTCAGACTCAAAAGTACGATACCATACACGAAAGCACGAGTAACATCATTAAGTACGCAGCACTTGTTGGTATGACCACGTACATTTGATCCAAACTCCCTATGGTCAACCTACTCTATACTAGTAATAACCTTAACCTTAAATGTCGATTGATAACAAACACGATATGTCATTCGAGCACAGGTATACTTTTTCTTGTCTTGTGTCGCCATGTTCATTGGAAACTGCCTCACCAACTTCGTCTGATGTACCGAAAACATTTGTCGGGTGAAAGTTTTTGATTGGTCAAAACAGAATATGTTTTGGTGTTGTTCACAGGAAGAAGTATAATACCGTTAAAATATTATCGAAAGGCACCAGGGATGCCCGCGCCATGGGAAAAGTCATCTACAAACAAATTACAGTCACCATGTTCGTAATGTATATTAGCACGAAATTTATGTAATGCAAAAGTAATTCAAGGGCGGTCATCTCACGGCATGCGTTACTGCCCGTGCGCGAGGTGCCGATGAATGGCCACACTTGTGGCGTACTTCTCTGTCCGGCCAATTTATACGAGTTTTTTTTTTATTGCCACACAAAATGTTACATAAATGTTATTGGTCAAAATTTGACTCAGCTAACTAACTGGCCGCGGCCAGTAATTTGGCGCCGCCTTCAGCTTCCTGCATCCAGACTTCTCCCTCCCGATCATCATGCCCAGGACCCCAACGAAGAAGGACCTCCCACCGCACAAGCGCGTTGCAGTTGCTCTTTTCCTGTCTAACCTCTGTATAAACGGCCACCCTAGCCATGCACACCTTCACCATGAGCCGCAGCACCATCGACAACATCTGGAAACTCAGGGGTTGCCCCAAGGCGCTGACAGCACCACGGCAGCGTTACCCGAAACGTTCTCGCCGTTTCACTGTCGCTGAACTCGGTCAGATTGTCGCCGCAGTGCCTCTCTGCAAGCGGCAAACCATCTGAGCGTTGGCTGAAGCTACAAACATTTCGCGCTCGACTCTACACGACTACTTCAAGGTCAAGTCTTTCCGGCGGGTCATCTTACGTGTGAAGCCCACCCTGACAAGCGATCACAAGAACCAGAGGTTGTCGTTCGCTGTTAACCACGTGCGTCGACCCATCGGTACGTATTTCACTATGAGTATAAGCTGTACTGTCTTATAACTTGTATTTGTATATGCTTCTTGTTGTAGGAGCACGTTCGTACCGGTTTGATTCTATGTATGACGTTGTTCACATTGACGGAAAATGGTTCAACATGTACGAGGCGTCAAACCGCTACTACCTTGCGTCTGATGAGAATCTACCGTATCACTCGTGTCCAAATAATAGTTATATCGGTAAAGTAATGTTTTTGGCTGCAGTTGCTCGCCCACGCTACGATTTCGGTCGAAATCGTTATTTCGACGACGAAATTGGCATCTGCCAATTGTAGAGCACACAGTGGCACTCCGGAGCCCCGTCAACAGACCTGCTGGCGCACCGATCACGAAGAGTGCTTCAATGAAGCGGTGCGTTTATGTGGACTTTCTGAAAAACAAAGTGTTTCCTGCTATTCGCAGTCAATTGCCTGGTAAGATGAAACTGAAGTTTATTAATTAATTTTTAATCACTGCTGACTCACATACTTTGTCAATTGTATATAGGGAGGAAGACAAATGTCATTCGTGTTCAGCAAGACAATGCCGGACCGCACGTGAGCGAAGACCATGGAGAAGTTGTGGCGGAAGGAGAACGGGGTTGGAACATTCAGATGGAGTGCCAGCCACCACGCTCTCCTGACTGTAACATCCTGGATTTAGGGTTCTTCTACGCAATACAGTCGCTGTGGTACAAGAACCCGACCAACGACGTAGATAAGCTGATAGAAGCTGTGGAAACAGCGTTTTGCGAGATAAAGCATACTACATCAGATAAGTGCTTCTTGACACTACAAAAGGTCATGGAATGCATCATCACCCACGAGGGAGGGAATGCCTTCAAGCTTCCGCGTGTGGGTAAAAGTGCATACTGCAATGGTGCGTCCGGAACTTCACTGCCAGTTGAAGTGGAGACATACCATGCTGGAATTAGCGCGTTGACACAGCAAATTCTCAACCAATTATAAAATGGTTCATAAAACCCAGGATAACTTGTACCTGATTATGATTGGATGAAAAGCGCTCAGGTTCGGGTAGAATAGCTATCATGATCATACCATCGAATAAAACCTCGCTTGTAATACTGCAATTCTTCAGTCAGGCAGGAGGTTACATAGATTGAGATATTGCGAGGATAATCGCGAAACGTTGACGATGCTGTAGCATTGGTTTGGGCGAATATCGCTAATTTATAACCCGATTACGAAAAAAAGGTTATTATGTCTTCAAACCCGGCTCACGTTTGCAAAGTTATTTAGCATATCGATTACGTTAAATGACAAACAAAAATATCAAAACAAACTTCGTGATCTGCTCTTTCGTTTAAGTTACTTCCTCGCGTTTAACTCCAAAAATTGACTGAGAGGCGGAGAGTCCAAATTCGTATAAATTGGCCTGACAGAGAAGTAACGAATTGACTGGTGGTAATTTATTCGGGGGGCTTTTGACATGACATGGTAGATGATAAAAATTGAGCGATCTGATAGGTTGATTGTTTAGGACCGTCGCCTGCAAAGGGTGCCTTTCGATAAGATTTTTACGGTACTTTTTCAATCCACCGACACCACGTTTTGACGAATCATGACCAATTATGTAAAGGAAAACATTGTTTTGAAATATACGCCTTACATCCAAGAGTACCCAGTGTGTACCACATTATCAGCCTTATTTAAAAGTGAATGGCGAGCGTCATGCGACGAAGGACAGAAGAGGCTACCGGGTGGGAGAGGCATGAAGTCGCACCAGCACAAGCGAATGACAGAGCCATACACACCGTCATAAATTTCTTTACGACAGGGAAGACAATGGCTTCCACGCTAATTAAGTACATGTACTATCCAGACGTACCGGGCAAGTAACAAAAAATGAAGCAATAATAAGTCTATCTGTGGGAAAAGAAACGGAAGGAGATCGAAGAGCAGTGTGTGGAAGCAACCCGCCAACTTCGGACTCTCAGTACTACCACTGTGCTGCCTCACACGTCGAGGAGGAAGTCGTGGTTTTTGCGTTGGTGCTACACGTCGAAGGAGTGCAGAATCGATCTACATTTTGTAGTGCGAGGCGCTTGAATTAGTCAGAGATGAAGGCATACCCGACTCCGTATACCCGACTCCGTATACCCGACTCCGTTTTCTCTCCAACATACATGCTCAGACGAGACATTGTCCACCGCCACAAACGGTTCTACACCCAGAAAGATCAGGTCACACCCCCAAAGCTCAGGAAAAAGCGGCTATCTTCAAGGATCAAGTGAGCGCGAAGGTGCAAGAGATCGGCGTGGACAGGATCTGTAATGCAGGCCAAACGCTAGTTTTTTTAAATATGTATCCATGACTATACTTTCTAGAAAGATACGACGATTGTGTGAATTCACCACGGTGAAAAACCCAAGGACCGCGTCAGTGTGGTGTTGGTTGGAGACTCATGCGGTACGAAGTTTATCCCTTCGTTGTCGCGAAAGTGGTATCTTTAAGCCGCAATCAAACGATGACGACATGCGTCTTAGACAGGGCTTGATATCCACAGTAGGAAGTAGGTGAATGGGTTACAAGGACAAGGGAGAGTGCTAAATTCCATGTGGTGGATGTGTTTTACACTTCAAGATATACCGGTACATACTGGTACCTCTGGTCCGGTCCAGGTCGTTCGCCGTAGACCACCGGATGAACGCCTGGCGTTCTCCCCCACTTCGAGTCAAAACGAACACCACAAAAGCAAGAAAGACCCGCCTCTCCTCGTCCCTTATCGGACTGCGCTGATGGTCAGTGCACAAACTCCCATTAGTGAAACTTCGTTACCCCCATAAGTAGTGGAAAGGTGGTCTATGGAAATACCAAGGGGTGGTGGAGCGAAAGCCCGTTTATCCTCATCCTGAAGGACCACTTGGGCACCCGAGAACACGTTACCAAACCAGTGCTGTTGATGTGGGATGATATGGCTGGCCCTAGGACCGTAGATGTGATAGACGGCTCAAATTGGCTTAATTCCACGGTAATGCGAGTGCTCCCGAGGTGGACAGCGATATGTCAGCCTGCTGATATTAGCTAAAACGCATCACTAAAATGTTTAGCTATTTTCAATGTGGATTGATTGCTTGGGGCAGTCGCTAACTCGATTGTGGTCAAAATTATACTTGGATTTATATACTTATTTTGCATATTAAAATGTAAAACATGCATAAATAATGGCTTGAGCCAAATGCATCCAGCTTAGACGCACAATGTGTACGCCAGCACTGGCAGCGCTACAGCTCGCGTGCGAGCAATGTAAACAACTCTTGACCAACAACATGTGTACTAGTGTTGCTATTAAAAATTAACTCTGCAACTTATATTAGAATAATTAAGCAACTTGCGAGTAATGTCACCAGGGCTGGTAAAACTTGTAGGTTTTTCAAAAGCAATCAGGTTTTTGTTTTTGCTATTTTTAAGTTAGTATATCCTAGTTGTTATGCACTTTTGTTGTCGTTGTTCTCCCGCTCATAGTTGTAGTGTTACTTGGTGTACTGCAGCAGCTTGACTTTTGATGCGCTCGGCGAGCACTGCATCAACCTCACTAACCAGATATCTGGACTCTCCATATGTAGCTACTCCGGCGGCCAATTCCTGTGCACCTACACACAGACGTAGACTACTTATTTCCTTTACAGCTGATCACAGGGTGGATATCATGAACATATGGTGAAATTATTTGTATCACTTCGTTTGTGCGTCAGGATTTACTGTTTTTTGTAAGCTTAGTTCAACAATGATACCTACGAAGAATCGATAGCGGACACTGCTCTTGGCTTGGGTCCTGTTTGTATCTGGGAAGAATAGGTTGGGGAAACGAACTGCACTAAAGAAGGAGACGTTGTTAATTCTAACATTTCACCGGCCTTCAGCTATACCAAGAGCTATTGCAGACGATGTGATCGACGCGCAGTTTCAAACTGCTGTGGATGGTGAGTAGATAACAGGGTGGTCAATAAACTACCTCCCCCCCCCCCTTTCTGTAAATGTATATTCGTTCAGAAACAACATTTCGCCTGCACAACGGCGCTTGCGCGACCCACTGTCCAGTTTTGACCTCTGACCGGGACCCGCCGTTTCTTCTGTTTCCAGGGTGGGAACGCTTGATAGTTATTTTTGAGAGAATCCGCTTGACTAAATTGGGTGCGTAGCCCCGACCGAGACTGTATCGGTAGGGGTGGACACCTGTAATTTTGTTTCCATGCGTATTCATGAAAATAGCTTATGAGACTAGGAAGTGAGTATAATACCAACTAAAGGTATAGGTGCAGCCATAGCGTTAGTTTTAAACCATGCTCATCATCGCCGACGTCAAACCGCTTTTTAATACGTGCGGTGATCACAGCAGAACAGTTAAACGACCTATATCCTTCTTTATTTTGTTCATTTATGTCTTACAGATAGGAGTTGGCTAGTCACACACTGAAGTTCTGTGCAGATGTATGCACGGCTATAATTAGGTTTAACCCCTCCCCATATAGGCCCTCAAGTCGTAATAAACTCGCAACGATTTCCAGAACTACTCAGGAGTCTAATTATCTTGTTGATTGCTTCAATGGACACTGTATAACGGATGCTTCGCCAATAATACCGTATAGGAGCATCTCCATCGGTGCTGCTATTGCGGAGCCAAAGCCATATTTTTATCGTAGCAATAGCTTTGGCGAGCCACCGTTGCAGCTATCGGACTGGTAAAATTAGCAAATACTCCTCCGGTGCCAAACACGCTGCCACATTTGGTAGCGTGGGTAGCAGCAGTAAAACGTTTAGTCAGATTCGTGATGAAGCTCATTTAAGAACGAGCAATATCGCCTCAAGACAGTTCAATCTGCGCCGCCTCAAAACCATGAGCGCTGATGCAACTGCAACAGAGCCATGCCCCCCCTCGGGGCTACCGACACTGGCTGAGCTCCTATCTAAAACGCGCTGTTCTGATTATATGATAACCGAGGGCATCGCGTTCTGCGAAGCGTGCCAAGACACGTGTTGTAACCCAATTGGGCGGGGGGGGCAATACACTCCGACAGGTGGGATGTGTGGTCCGACTCCAACAAGAAGAGCAATAACCAAGTTCACATCCAGCTGCGAAGTCTGCACCGGTAGTGTGGAGGCCCCCAGAGAGATGGACAATCTTGAATCCTTAGCCAAATACAGTGGTCAAAACACACCTCCTCAACAGAATGCGACGAATGATGTCTCTTGATTAAAACTCGACCGTGCGAATTTGACTCAATACACACGTAAAGTTATATTGCTGAAAAGCAGCCGCAAACGCAGAGATGCATATCCGAGTTGCTCAGGAGCAGCTCGAAATGCTGTGCTACCAGCATATTTCATTTGACTGCTTCCAAATACACATTATCTGGAATCCGTGAACAGAAGCGTACAAATAGTAATCGCTACTGCATCTATTCAGCATACACGTCGACCTAAACGATTCTCTCACGCCTGAGTTCATCCGTTGAGAAAGGCATGACGTCGTCAGTCGGTTTCACGCAGAGGCTTCCAGTCCCGGTATTTGTGCTACCACCGACCCACCAGCATGTTCCTCCACCAACGAGCCCAGTTGCACCGACATAACTATCAGCACAATCGTCAAGCACAGTATCGACACGTACCACAACACGGGCACTGTGTACAACACAACATCAACAACAACATCAGCAACTCTTCGATCAATACCAACACTGCCAGCGACAGAAACAATAGCATTCTTGGAAGTCAAGTTGTGTAACCGATGCTCTGTACAACCAACAATTCGTACAGAGGAAATTGTATATGACAGCTGTGTTGTATGTGTCATTTCGCAACTTAACGAATTGCGACTAATATATGTTGAAGTTGCAATACCATTATGCGACGCCGCAAATGCGTGCCATTATTTATAATGGAGGTTGCAGTGCCCTGCTCACATTAGTTATGTAGTGCCATAATCGGTGGCCCTGCACGTCCGTCGTCCGACGAGCCATCGTTGCCAGATAATCTCCACCCGGGACGTCATCCAGACCCGCGTTTAGAGCTTCGCTTTGGGCATAAGTTATAGGTATTTCGTGTAAGTCGTGCAGACCCATAAGCTAATGGGTGTCACCATGTGCGAGTCTTGGCAGCACGGGGAAGGGCCGGCCGATGTGGCGAATGCTCCACTCGTCTGTTTTCCATTTACACCAGCACATTCATACCGCTTAGGTGTCTGCAGCAATGGCACCATCGACGAATGGACTGCTTGCCGGCCCGGCGCGCCACTGGTTGTCGTCCGGAATGGTCAGTAGCTCCGAATGCAACACGGAGCCGCTTCTTTCAGTTCTGCAATTCCACTCCAGTAGCAGACGGTGACCAGTCTTTTAGCACCGCATCTGAAAGGTACCTTTGCGTTTCCAAGCCCATTGCCGTCAACAGGGAGACCGGGTCTTCGGCTACTTGACGAGTGCTCGTTCTGTTCAATAGCCACGCGATCTCGTTGCTATTGTCTGAGTAGCGGTGCTACACAGTCGGTTCACCTCCCACCTTAGTGCAACATCCACTAATGGTTACATTCAGGTTGACCACTCCACAAAGTAGTCCACATTCATATCCAAAGAGATATTACTGGTAGAAAGAAGCATATTTCTACGAATAAGAGTCGTTCATTAGATAGGGACTC
>KV723462.1:0-37958 GCA_000500205.2 Phytophthora lateralis | reverse complement strand
CCCGCCGCTGCGCCGTGCTGTGGCTACCGGCGGCCACGTCCGACGTAACGTTAGAGATGGAGCGACAGGGCGTGGCCGGCTTCGTCCGCCAGACCAACCTGGCGCTCGGACTCATCCCAGTGGACCGTGGCGTAGCGGCGCTGTGCCACGACAGCGTCTTCGGAGAGCTGTACGTCAAGGGGGACAGCAGGGCCCTTACCGACGTGGTCAAGAGTGTGTTGGCCGTGGAGAAACACACGGGGCGCAGGATCCTGGACGTCACTTGCCACGGGTTCTTTGCGCAACGGGTCAAGAAGATGCTCGAGTTGGCTCATAGACAGCAGCAAAAGATCAAGATGAGCCGGACGGCCGGGACTCAACCAGAAGAGGCCGATGTGGCCACGGTCATGGACAAATTAGTGGTGATTGATAGGATGGAGGACCCGCTGTCGATGCTGCTGACGCCCATGACGTACGAAGGGCTGCTAGATGCGCTCGTGGGGGTCAACCACGGCGTCGTCACGTACGAGAAGGAGGAAGAGGCAGACGAAGCTGCGGGCCGCGGTAGCACGAGCAGCACTAAGGAACCGGAGCTGACGCCAACGACGACGCAAAAAGTGGTGCTGAACCACCTGGACGCGCTCTTTGACGAGATCCGAGATGTTAACTTCAATTTGGTCTCCAATCAGTTGGTGGAAGTCGCCAAGGACTTGGCCACTGAAGTGCGTGGCAGCTCTGCGGGATCTACTGCCGACTTACCCAAGAACAGTCAGGCTGCGTTCCAGAAAGTCAAGACGTTGCTGGCGAAGGCGCCGCATCTAGTGAAGAAAAAGCGGTCGCTAGCGCACCACTTGCAGCTTGTACAGCGTATCCGCGAGCTGAGTACACAGTTGGCGCTGCGTGGGTGTGTGGAAACCGAGATGACCATCATGAGCGCTGGCCCAAGTGCATCATCAGCTGCAGCCAAAGATGTGGACCGCTTTTTGGAGGAGGCGATTCTGCGTGAGCCACCCCTCAACCTCTACGACGTGATCAAGTTGCTGTGCCTCTGCTCTCTTGTTCGTGGAGGGCTCAAGCCAGACACTCTCGCCTGGTACCGCCAGCAGCTCTGTCATACATATGGGCATCAGATCCTGCCACTGCTTGTGCAACTGGAGAAGATGGATCTGCTTTCCGTGGAGAACCGCTTCGACTTCCCGAAAATGCGAAAGCAGCTCCTACTAATGCGGGGTGCGTTGGATGATGAGGACACAAGACACCCATCCGACATCCATTTCATGTTTCCCTACACGGGCTACGCGCCAATGAGCGTCCGCCTGCTGCAAGAATCGCTCGGCATGAAGTACAAGACACTAGCAAAGGACCCGACGTCTTCATTGCTGAGCTTGGGGAGTGGGAACGGGAACAATTCCAGCAGCCATCACAGCATATCGGCTGAAGCGTCTTCAAGCCTCGACAACGCAAACGGTGGAAAGCGTACCAACGTGCTGGTATACTACGTTGGTGGTGTGACAGTCGCAGAGCTTACAGCCTTCCGGTTCCTGAACCAGAAGCAGAGCGAGTATACGTTTTTCATCGCGGCCACCTCCATTTGCAACGGCAGTCGTCTCCTGCGCGCCATCTACTAGACAGACCCAGGTTAGAGATAATGTAAGTCGTGCAATTATTGTGTTATCTGCCATATTCTGCTTGTACGATGCCGTTTCTTAGACTAGCACTGGACTCAGCATAGCGAGCACTTTAAGCTGCAGCGTGAGCCATAGACACCAGAAGAGTGTGACCGGTGTCTTGGGCTTTCCGTAGTCGTCTGGGATCTGCTCTTCGACCAGGAAAGAGTTCGCACGATCTACCGAGATGCCGGTCGCTGAGTCATCTCCCATTACCAGAAGCAGGACGGCCGGCTCAGAGTAAGACGTCAAAACCCTCTCACTCGTGAAATCCTGCTCAAAGCTCGGAGTATTCGCAGCGCTGTCCGCTTCTCGCTCTCGACGATACGTAGCAAGTGTCAGTCTGGTAAGATGCTGGTTCTTGTTCCCACGGGAAAGCAGATTGCTGGTCAGCGTGGAGTTCACATTGGACGGGTCTCTTCCTGTGTACGAGTCATCATGGACAAGAGAGGCATCGTGCTCCAGAAGGTTGTGCACCCCCATATCGGCGAGTGTGAACTCAGCAGGCAAAGAGCTCACCAGAAGCTCTGCAAGTGAAGTGTCGAGGTTGTAGACGTCCACGAGAGCTTGTCGAAGAAGTTGTGGCGTGATTTCCTTGCCACCGCGAGGAAGGTATCCGTGGTTCGCCAGAGTGTTGAGTGCTGGACACGGACTGCGATGGTATTTGGCCCCACTGCCCTTGAACCCGGAGACCTCATCACTCGACGGTCGATAGTACGCGTGCTCTCCTGTCAGATCCAACCGCTTCGATGCGACCAGCACTGGCCGGTTCATGTAGAGCAACGCGTTGAGTACCAACGCGATTGGTATCGACACCACGATGATGAATACGGGATTGACGACTTGCTTGGCCATGACGACGTGAAATGAGACTTGAAAAGTAGCAGACAAAGGACTCGAGCTAAGGACGTGGCTGAAAGAGGTTCTTCTGGGTTGATCACGGCCACCACTAGATGAGATCTGACAGCTACGTGGATATTTTCACCCTTCCTGGACACACACTACCTCGCGTACGCAGCATGATACTTTACGAGGGAATGTCAGCCCAGCCAGGCTCGAAGCTTGAGCTCTGCCATTGCAAGAAGCACACTCGTAATGGTTATCGGTGTCTCGGACGGCCGGAAGTCGGCGGGGATTCGTTCGTCCACCAGGAACGACCAAGCATGCTCCACGGAGATCGTGGCGCTGGTAAAGTCACCCAAGCCCTGCAGCACGAATGCTGCCTCTCCGTTGGCCACAAAGCTCGCCAGAGCACTCATGCTGTAGTTCGGATTGTCTCGAGCGCACTGGACCTCTCGGTGATGACGGAAGCGAGCTACCGCGCGCTTGGTGAGGACCCGACCACGTTGGTCTCCGCTATCTTCCGCGCTTGAGAGCAGCGCGTTCACGAGGGTCTCGTTAACTTTGAACGGCGGCGTCTCAAAGAACGAGTCCACGTGGACCAGCGAGGCATCGTGGTCGATGAAGTTGAGCTCGGCCAGCGTGAACTTGGACGGCAACGCATGGAAAATCACGTCTAGCAGCTTCTTGTCGAAGTTGTATACCCTCACGATACCTTCACCCAGAATCTCGGGGGTCACACCTTTCCCGTCACGCGGAATGTGGCCGTGGTTTGCCAACGTGTTAAGTGCCGGGCACGGACTGCGGAAGTACGCAAACGAGTTGTTCCCCGGCAACCCGTAGACCTCATTGTCGCGAGGTCGAAAGTACTCGTACTGCCCCGTTGTTAGCGATGGTAGAACCTGCGACTGGATTGACTTGTCGACCACCAAAAGCGAGTTGAGAGCAATCGCAATCGCAATCGCTCCACACGTCAATGCGATCGACAGCGACGTGGTTGGCATTGCAACCGACTACCGAGATGTTAACCGGACCGAGCAAATTCGACAATGCAAGTCGGTTGCGATGAAAATTATCCGAGTATCCTATCCTATCTAGACCACGGGTGACACTATCATAGTAGCCGTGGAATGCGAGGACTACTTCGAATACTATTCGTTGTTCATGAAGCCTTGCTGAGGTTTCGGATTGTATTCGATTAGATTAATGAAAATAAAAGGGAACGAGGATTCTACGGCACACACAAACACTGCTTGCAGAGTGCCGATCTGCCAGTCTAGCCGGCTCGTTGAACCTTGACAACCAGCGGGCCCTTCACCTGCAGCAGCGAAGCCACATCGTACGTGTAGCTCTTGGGGTTCTCCTTCGTTGTGAAGTGGTACTTGCTCAGCATGTAGGCCGTGACGGTCTTCATCTCCAGCATAGCGAAGCGCATACCTAGGCACGTACGCGGTCCGGCGTGGAACGACACGAACTGGAAGGCCGACACGGGGCGGATGGTTAGCTCGCCAGTCCACGGGTCCTCCATGAGCCACCGCTCCGGCTTGAACTTGGAAGCGTCTCGGCCCCACACGCTCTTCATGCGACCCAACGTGTAGGACGGAATGTAGACGCGGGTCCCCTTCTTCACGAACGTGCCGTCCACTAGCGTCGTATCCCGACTCGCCTCCTTCGCATTAAGTGGGACGAGTGGGTTCAGTCGCAGGTTCTCACGCAGAACGGCGTCCAGATACACGAGGTTCTCCACATCGTCCATGGTGGGCACGTAGTTGGGGTCGCTGAACAGTCTGGGAAGCTTTTCCCGCAGCTCCTGGCGCAGCTTGGTCTCGACCTTCGGGTTACGGTTGAGCATGATGATGAGCCACGACAAGGACCAGGCCGTCGTGTCCTTGCCGGCCAGCAGCACAACGACCGCAATGTCACGCAGGAAGCTGGCATCCAGCGGACTCTCGCCCGCTTCCTTCTGCTCGTCATGAGCGTCCAGAAACAGCGACACGACGTCCTTCGTCGGGCGCGGCGGACGCGGGGGCCACTCGCTGGCTGCCGCGTCGGGGTTAAACTTCCTCTCCATGTTCTTGTTGATAATAGTGAACACCATCTTGTCCAGGATGGCGATCTCCTGAGCCAGTTCCTTCTCTCCGCCGAGTTTCAGCGCGCGCTTGAGCTTCCAGAGCCAATCGGGCGAGTGGAAGCGCATTTCGATGTGGTGCACGATCTTGCCCATGGCTTCCATGAACTGCGAGTGTTCGCCGCCTTCCAGTGCATTGGCCTGCAATCCAAACGAAATGTCCGTGAAAACGTCAAAGGAGAAACGGTGCATGAGGTCGGCAAAGTCCAAGGGGATGCCTGTCCGGACTGCGTCGTTGAGCTTACGCCCCAGCACGAGCGTGTAGTCGTGCACGCACTGGCTGATGGTCTCTCGGAAGGCGCGCATGGTGAAGAGGCGGCTGAGCATCTTGCGCTGCGCCAGCCACTGGGGACCGTCCACGGCCACGATGCCGCCGCCCGCCACGTCACGGAAGATTTCGTTCATGCGCGCACCCTTGTCGAAGACATCGAACTGTGTCTTAAGTACGTCTTCGAAGCACTCGACGCTGCTCACGACAACGAGCGGCGGTGCGCCCAGCACTTGCAGCCGCCACGTACGTCCACCGAACGCCTTGCACTGCTCGGCCAGCCAGTCGTGCAGTCGCGGCAGCTCTAGACTCATCAGGTCTAGCGTGTTGCCCAGCAGCGGCAGCGTGGACGCCGGCGCTGGCAGTCGGCGGATGGCGCGCTGCCGCTCGTCCGGCACCAACAGGTACACGAGCACGGCGGCCGCCGCGGCTGCGGGCAGCGCCACCCACAAGGACGACTTGGACTCGCCCATCGGAACGCAACTTTAAATGTGCGATTGACGAGCGCAGAGTGTAGATTGTATCGGTTTAGACGGGGCTGCGTCTCTTTGTGCTCATAACGTGGTTTAGTGGAACGGAGCTTCATTGGTGTATTGGACATAATGTACCCACTTGACGATCTTTCATTCCGACGATGCTGGTCCGGATGCTACTCATGTTCTCTGGCTTGTGCTGCGTGCGCGCGTCCTCGATGCAGGTCTCTTCCTCTGCAGGTATCGCAGCCGTCGGCCACCACTACTTCCGTCCGTCGGGTGCTGACGTCTCTGGGTTCCCTCCGCCCAACGCGGCCGCCAACCATCGCAGTCCGTGTCCGGCGCTCAACTCGCTGGCCAATCACGGCTATCTGCCGCGCGATGGCAAACTGTTGACCCCGGAGCTGGTGCGCAACGCTGTTGTCACCGTCTTCAACCTGGACGAGACGCTGGCCGAGCGCCTCACGCAGCCGCTGCCTCAGCACTTCACACTGGCGGATCTGAGCGTCCACGGCTTCATCGAGCACGACGCGTCGCTGGTGCACGACGACACGCACTTTCAGAGAGACCCGGCGCAGATTAATTCCACGTTAGCTGATGAGTTGTTCGCTAGAAGTAGCAAGTTGAATAAACATTCCATGGCTGCGGCGCGGCGACAGCGAGAGGCCCAGTGCAAGAAGGAGAACCCGGAGTACGAGTTCCCGCTGAAGGCTCAAGTGGCGGCGTACGGAGAGTCGGCGCTGCTGTTACTTGCCATGGGCGACTACGACTCGGAGACGATCTCGGTGGAGCACTCCACGTCGTTTTTGGTGAACGAGAAGATCCCGGATGACTTCCGACGCAGCGAAAAGCCGATTTCGACGGCTACGGCTTTCTACTTGGCGGCGCAGATTAAGTTGCTGGCGTCCCTTGGGTGGGGAGCTGCGGAAACGCAGTGAGAGAGGCGACGGCTTCTTTTGCAAGTGCTTCTACGGGTAACACGGGGCAGGCTTGGTATTTCGCGCAAATTTATTGTTTAGGCTTTCAAACTTGCTGCTTTTTCTTCTGCTGCCGCGGAGTAACGTCACACAGGATGAATAGGTTGACTTTGACATCGAGGGCGTGGCTTTGTAAAATCCTACGTGTCCGACATGTACTCAAGCCGCTTGAGTCAAGCGTATCCTTCATCTCGACAACCGAGAGGCTGCTGAAGCTCGTCTCGGTCATGGCATTCCTTGTACTTAAGTAGATTTGTCGACTTGCACGTACTTGCAAGTGCGGCTGGCGTCGCCGCCACCGACGTGTCAGGTCATTTTTTTTCCACGGGCTCTCCGATGATTGCACGACTGGAGACAATTACGTTGCGAATCTCACTGTCGCTCTCGTTCTGCGACGGCTCGTGTTCGTACGAGTCATTTGGTACCCAAGTTCCTCTCGCAGTCAAGGTGGTACGCGAGACGGTTGCCAACAACCCGGTCTTTGACGACGGCTACATCTTTATCGGCCATTCGCACGGCGGTGGTATCTCCCGCGTAGTGATCGAGGAGATGGATGACCACCAAACGAAACGCTACATCAGCTTGCAGAACGGCATCTTCAACGGCCCCGACAACACGGACGCGCTCACTTCGTCCGGGGTGAGCTATCTCAATTTCCTCATCCCGGAAGAGGTCTTCAACTTCAGCAAGTATGCACCCAAGGACGCGTACGGCAAAGTGGAGCGGGACATCGTGCAGCTCACCGTCGAGAACCCAGACGTTCAATACGAGTATTCACACTTCAATCTGCAGCGCTCACTGCCGTTTGCGAGCTGGACTTCTACGAACATCTTTCTGCCGGTCGTGACCAACGTCAACCCGTGCCTCCCCGCCGCAAGGCCAACTTCCTGAAGATCGAATCCGCCTATTTCTTCATCTCACCCGAAGATGGGACCATTACGCCATGGCAGTCTTCGCAATTTGGCCCCTACTCGGAAGTGAAATCGGTGTATGCGCTCGATAAATTAATGTTGAGAGGATACGAATCTGCGACGTGTGATAACCTGTAGCCACAACAGACGGTGCCACAATCTGTACACGATTAACCTCAAAGACACTTATCGTCACCGAACGGTTTGACACAGTGCCATTGCCACGCACGCCGCCTGTGGACCTCAGATCTGTTATTCTGGCCATGACTCCACTCGCGCTACGCCGCGCGCCTCGCGCTGCCCGTTTCCTGCGCAACTTATCGAGGGATTCGTCCTCTTCTTCGTCTGCTGCCGGCTCCACCACACACTTCGGCTTCCAGCAGGTGCCCGAGGGGGACAAGGAGCGCATGGTGGCGTCCGTGTTCCACAACGTGGCCGAACGGTACTGCGTGGCACCTTGAATCTAATAACTTGTGCGAATACGATTCTCATATTTGATATGACAGATATGACGTGATGAACGACTTTATGAGCGGCGGCATGCACCGCGTGTGGAAGGACTCGTTCTTGGACGCGCTGCATCCCGTGGGCCCCTTGAAGTGTCTGGACGTGGCTGGTGGCACCGGAGATATTGCATTCCGCATCGCCGAGCAGCTGGCCAAGGCGCCCCGCGGAACGGAAGGCTCAGAGATCACCGTGTGCGACATCAACTCGTCCATGCTGCAGGTGGGCGAGGAGCGCGCCACGAAGGTGCTACCCCACGTGGACCCGTCGCTCTTCCGTTGGGTGGAGGGCAACGCCGAGCACTTGGCCTTCGAGGACAACTCATTCGACGTCTACACCATCGTGTTCGGCATCCGCAACGTCACCCACGTGGACCGTGCCATCCAGGAGGCCTACCGTGTGCTCAAGCCCGGAGGCCGCTTCATGTGCATGGAGTTCAGCCAAGTGCCCAACCCGCTCATCCGTCAGTTCTACGATGCGGTGAGTGCTTCCTTTTTTACTGATTTTGTTGTTGCTGTGAGGCAGTTGCTGATTATTGTCGTGTGATGTTGTTGGTAGTACTCTTTCAATGTGATCCCGCTGCTGGGTGAAAAGGTCGCTAACGACCGCCCGTCGTACCAGGTAAACTAAATGTTTATGGGTGGTTGATGAACGTCACATCGCTGACATGTTTTGTGGTGCAGTACTTGGTTGAGAGTATCCGTCAGTTCCCACCGCAGGAGAAGTTCAAAACCATGATCGAGGACGCCGGCTTCAAGCGCGTGACGTACACGAACTTCACGTTCGGAGTCACCGCCATGCACTCTGGCTTCAAGTTCTAAGCGAGATGAAGACTCACGTTCTAGAGAGCCTGGGAGGCCACAGTGCGAAGGACGTCTCTGCCCGCATCTATCAGCAGCATGGAGCAGCGAAGTTGTAGTTGCTGCTCCCTGATATAGGAAAAACACAAGTGAACACAAGTCATCTCGACAAGAAAATACTCGATTCCTAACTTGTTATTTTTTTTTCTACATGTAGTGCACTCACTTGAGGTCTCGCTCGTCTACATCTCCGCCTTTCAACTTGGCCGTTAGAATGGCACGATTGTGACGCGAGTAGGAATTTTGAGGATCGAGGACAAGCACCTGAGTGTAGTCGGCCACGGCCTCTTGGAAGTGCTGCATCTTTGCCAGCGAGTAGGCTCGGTTGCTAAGCGTCCTAGTGTTTTGGGGATCGATGCCCAGTGCTGTAGTGTAGTCCGCGACAGCTTCCTTGAAACGACGAAGTTTGCGCAGAGCGTACCCTCGGTTGTTGTACGCAGCGACGTTGCGCGGCTCAAGCGCAAGTGCAGCGCTGTAGTCGTGCACAGCTTCCTCGAAGCGACCCATGTTACGTAGGCAGTAACCGCGATTATGGTAGAAAACAGCACTGCGTGGGTCGAGTGCAAGCGCCTTGGCAAAATCTTGAAGCGCTTCCTCATGCCGCCCAAGCTGATCGTAACAAAGCCCCCGACTGTTGTAGCTTGACACTGAGCGCGGTTGAAGCGCGACAGCACGGTCGAAGTCAGCAATGGCTTTCGCAGTATCTTTCATTTTGTCGTAAGTGCTCCCGCGATTGTGATAGGCATTGGCGTTCTCTGGCTCAACACGCAGTGCAGCTGTGTAGTCTTGCACCGCTTCCTCGTAGCGACCCAGTTTATCGTACGAGTATGCGCGATTGTATAAAGACTTGAAGTGTTCTGGATTGAACTCGATTGCACGTGAATAGTCAGCAATGGCCAACTCGAAGTTGCCCTGTTTGCGGTGGCAAAAGCCGCGGTTGTGATAGAAATCGGCGTTTGTCGGAAGAAGTTCAATTGCGCGGGTAAAGTCTGCAAGTGCACCTTGGTAGTCTCCACTGCGATCGAGAGAAATACCCCGATTGTAGAGTGCGAATGCATTGTGCGGGTCCATCTTTAGCGCTTGAGTGTAGTCCTCGACAGCGGCATCAAAACGCCGCATCTTGTCATAGACGAAGCCACGGTTGAAATACGCCTTGAAGTGCTGCGGGTTTAGCTGAATAGCACGTGAGTATTCGCTCGCTGCCGCCTGAAAATTACCCTCTTGCCGGTATTGAAACCCCCTCGCGTGGTGGACCTCCGCTTCTTCCAGTGCCGATGTGGAGGACGGGTGAGCATTCGAGGGAGCCTTGTTACCTCGTATTCCTGCGTCCGCAGCATGAAGCAATTTTCCCCGCGAAGAACTCGAGAATGATGCTGGAGATGGAGGGAGCAGAATCGCTGCTCGTGTAGTTGGCAGTGTGTGAGCTGCTGTGGACGTCAAACTCAGCTTAGAAAAGCCGTGTAATCGAGAATCGGAAGACGCTGATACAGCCTTTTCTTCTTGACGTGATCCACTGTCTCCGTTATTATTATTTTTTCCACGCGATGCGGACGTCGTCGTCTCAGAATTTACGTTTGTTTTCATCCCTCGCTGAGAGAAAGTGAACGCGTCACTGGTGCTTTCATCTTGCTGTTTTTGCCGCTGAAGTTGCTGTCGTGACAACGTTGCTGTTCGATGGAGCTCCTGTTGATGCTTTTGTTGCAGCTTCAGCTTCTTGTCCTTCAGCAATGCAAAATTGTAATCGTCGATCGCTCGTACAAAGTCGCCCTGTGAGTTGTAGCAGGATGCACGAGCGTAGGCAGCGTTGACATGTTCTGGGTTTATCTGCAAGGTTCGTGAGAAATCGCGTATAGCCATCTCCACTTTATCCAGCTTCGAGTACGCCAGCCCACGAGTGTAAAATGCTGCAGCGTTTGTGTGATCAAGTGCCACAACCTCGCTGAGATCTTGGACGGTTTGATCGTAGTTAGCTTGCTTGAAAAGTGCTTGTCCGCGTGCTAGTAATACCTTGACGTCTTTCGGTTCACGAACAAGGCGGCTCGTCGACGTATCAATCACGTGCTGGAGGTCCGTCGGCTGTCGGTAGTAATACGTCCTGTTGGGGTGGCTTTGAGCCGCCTTCTCCGTTCCGAGAAAGTCCTTCCGCTTTAGCAGTACAGGCTTATCTCCCAGTAGTTCATCTACCTCGGGCTTGCTCGCCATGGTGATACGTCCGCCACGCAGCAGCGGTAAAACGTAATGAACCGCTGTCGTTTCAGCCACTTCTCGTGGATAAATTGGGAGCAACACTTCTCCAATCTGCACACACCAGCATCATACTTTCAGTCTCAAAACCCCGGTGGTATTACATGTACCTCGCTTGCATAGAAACTCTATCGTACTCACAGATCGCCCCAACACTACTCGTCTTCTTCAGCGTCGTCTTCGTCGCTCGAATATTGACCGTGGACCTCATAATACGTTGTATCGGGGAGATCTAATAAATAGCCTAGATCATGAGTCGACAGAATCGACCCGTTGCCATCTTCATCGCCGCCACTATCCTCCTCAACAGCAAGAATGTGCGCTGCGGCATCTTCATCACCATCGTTGCCTTCTTCTTCTTCTCCCTCCTCCTCCTCCTCCTCTTCTGAGCTTCCAACATTTTCCGAGTTCGAATCGGATGTCTCCTCCTCCTCCTCTTCCATATCGTCGTCATCCTCTACTTCATCCTCTTCATCACTGGAGTTTTCGTCATCGTACTCGTCATCGTCTAAGGTATCTGAATCATCCTCGCCGTTCTCTGCATCCGAATCATCTTCAGCCGGACGCTTGCGCCCAACATCGTATAGACGGCAAATGGAGTCATCGTCATCAACATCCCCAGCTTCCAAATATCGTCCCTCCACGACAGATAACAGCGTACTCTTCGTGTTCAAATTGAGATCAAACACGGGACGACCCAAATCAATCGTTGTAATATCTTTGTAGTCACGCGCATCCAGTACGCGGAACCAAGATTTGAGCTTGCTCTTCCGAATCGGCAGGTAGTCGCCCTAATCACACACAATGAATCAGTCTTTACATCAAAAAGTCGATAAACGCACGCTCGGACTTACCCCTTCGTACGGATAATATGCAAAGAGCACACTGCCCGACGGACTGAACTTGATACTGCACTTATCCAACGCTGGAACCATGCGCAGCAGCCTGTATGTACGGAGGTCCCACACGGCTGAGTTCACAATCACCTCGTTGCCATTAGGGTGGAAGAACCCGCAACCAACGTTGGACAGTTTGTCAAACTTATACAATGCACGTGTAGGAATGCGTGCATCCCAAAGCATACCATCCGTTAGAATGGTGCCGTCACAGGATGAGAAGCAGCAGTTTGTTTCTGCACCATAGTCATTAGAGCGCATCGCGTCATTCAAGTCGCACAGCACTTCTCCTGTCGCAATATCTAGCACAATTGCGCCTTTAACCGGGACCGGGAGACCTGACAATTCATCCTCTTCAGTGGGGCGGGCGTCGAGAGCAACAATCCGATCCCCGTAATGATTAAACTGTGGTCGAAGGGCACCTTGGAATTTCCACCGCTCTCCAAGTGAGCTCATGTCATTTGCATCCCACAGTGCGATCTCATTCACAGCCAGGTCTGAAAGAGCTACTGCCCCAGTCAGAATCAACCGACTTTGAAGCCCCATCGATGTTGACCCGTTTGTTTCCAAACTAACGATGGCACTTGATGGTGAGTGACACGTCCATTCTTCAACGACGTCATCAGTTTCAATGTTGAATAAACGCAATTCGCCGTCATGGTTGCCAATTAACATTTGTTGCTGGTCTTGACCGAAGAATCGCGCGACGCTCACTCCACCCCACGCGAATGACCCGGCGTGTGCTCCTACAGTGCGGTAAGGTCGATACCGACTAAACACGTAACGGTCAATCCCAGCATCAGCATAGTACGACGAGAACGCAGATGGACCTACACGATACCCCGTCCGACTACGGCGAAGTAATCGGGTACAAATGCTCGAGTTGGACGAAGAAGTGGTCGGAGGATCCGGGCAGCGGTGCAGAGAGTCTTTGCCTAGCAACTTGAACGGAGGTACTGTCGTAACAGGATTGGCACACTGACGGTGCTGCTCTCTAAAGTAATGCGTGATAATTTCATCTAACTTGCTTGACGCGGACATGGTAGCAGCTCCACCACTTGCACTCCATCGCGTGTTTATCGGAAGCTTTTGAAGAGCATCGGAGCCAGACGCCTCAGGAATAAATCTTGGGGATGTTACGGAGTGTGCTGGTGAAGCACCTTGAAATAAATGACGCCTGAAAAGAGCCTGCCGCATTCGATTTCTCGATTGACTGTAGGGAGTGGCTGATGCCAAAGCCTTTGCTTGACCGTCTGCAGGTCGCGATATTTTCACTGAAAGACGAGGTTCCTCAACCTGGATATTCTTCATGTCTGGTACAATGGAGCCTAGAGACGAAACTCTTTGCACCTTTGCCGGGCGTGGCGTTTCATCGCCGCTCAAGTACCCACTTTCTCGTTGATGTACAACACTGGATGATATTTCAGAGTCGGCACCCGCTATCTTGAGTGATGCAGATGCAGGCCCCTGCTGATCAGAAGCAGTCATTCCTCCGTTGACAAGGCTCCGGGATAGTTGCGCATCCGATGAAACTTTCCCAAGGCTATCGACGTGAATCTTAGCTTCATCTACGAGAGCAGATGCAGCCTGGTGCAAACCCTTAGTAACAAGGTGATCATGAATTAGTCGCAACAGCTCATTCTCGTCGTAAGAAATCTTGGTGTTTGCAACAATGCTCGCCTTTTCAATCTTTCTGACTGTAGGATCTGTTGCCTCGTTAATCACCACGTTTGATGCACGATGCGTCACATGTGAAATCAAGTCCAACGCGGATTCTCGGAAGCGCACATGAATGTCAGCATTTTCCTCAAGTACAGCGTCGCTGCGAATCATATCAGACAGCAGTTGTCCAACTTGCATCTTCTCAAGAATTTGAGAAATGTGACGATCACGAGAGAGCCCCAGCAACGCACGAGTTGCCAACAGTCGAATAGCATCTGCGTTTTGCACAGATCTCTTGTAGCGAAGGAGGTAGACGCACACTTTAATCGCATTTCGTTCACGCGCCAACTTTCGCACAGGTCGCAACGTTTTGTCATCCTTGGCCTTCGAGCAGCAATTGGAGCAGTTATCAGGTGTAGTTGAATAATCTGCTGCCTCGGTGGTTGAACGCTGTGACTGGTCATCTTTCTTTGTTCTCATACTTCTTGCTGTCAGGGTATATTGCCGAATATCTTTGTAGGGGTGCTGCCAGCAATCCTCGTGGTGAGGAGGAGATACGCAGTTGCAAAACACACGCAGGGCATCGCGTACCAACTCCGAGTCTCTTGGGTTAGTGCTCATCGCAATTTCCAGCAAGATCGACATCCCTAGCTGCTTGGAAGAGTTGCCTTCATCCATTACAACTTCGGTCGAGCATACTTCATTAGCCAGAGACGGTACCACCATAGTCAACACGCGAAGTGAATCCAAGCAAAATTGCGCTCGCTCTGCGGTCCAACTTCGAATGGTCGAATTGGCATCCGGGTCAGTGTTTTGCATGACCGAGCACATCATGGCCACAACCTCTAGGAGCACGAGAATGCCACGCAAATGACTCAGCTTTGCAGCAGGAGGCCACATCCCGCTTCCAGGACCAGTTGCAGCTATCCACGAGTTGTTCGAGTTACCGCTGCTAGCACTGAATCGATATTTCTCATAAAATACCAGGTTCTGCTCGTGGGTCTTATCGTCAAGGTCGATCGCCTTAGACCACGTAATTTTTGGGACGCGAGCAGGGATACGAGACGCAACAGTCGCCGCCGTTAACACGGACGCTGTGTTAAACTGACGATTCGACGGGTGGCTCAGCTGAGCCAACTTCCTCCGGAGTCGATGGGTAACCAAAGCCATGTGCATGCGCACGTATTGGCGTAAGCACAGACACGCATCCTGTGCGAGTTGCCTTTGCGCCGCTGATTTCGGGTGATTACCCACTCGAATGATGTTTAACAAAGTATATAGACCGTTGTGCTTCTCGAAGTAGTCAAGAATTACCTTGAAACTCAGCGTCAGGCTGAAAAACACCACAGCGTTCTGCCTTGCACGGTCATTGGGACTGGAAAGCAGAGTAAATGCGGTAGACAACATGTTTTCTGGGTCCATCACCACGAGACGCTCAATAACAGCAGACGAAGAAGCAAACCCATGGAGACACATCGACAAGCTGCGGTCTAATAGGCCCATCTGACCAGCAGCTTGCTGGAGCTTGAATACCGAGAAAAGTAGATCTACTCCTCCGGCTTCCACCAAAGAGAGAGAGAACTTCTTGTGCGCGAGAAAATGTGATGCCAACGTCATCGTATGCGATATCACGGCGGGATTCTTGCTATGCAGGAATGTGATAACTGTCCCGATAATGTCTTCTTTCAGCGCTGGTGCGAATAGCTCCAAGTATTCTCCCATAGATCCTAAGCAGTCCAAGGTGTACAAGAGCTCTAGCATGACCAGACGCTTGAAATCCTCTTCATGGTGTTCTGGGCTTGGCATCACGATCACTCCATCCTCGCCAAAACTTCCCATCCCATCTTCTTCACCACCCGAGATCGGAAGCGACTGCTGCATCGGAACAGTAGCAGCCGGTTCTTCTTCCTCATTTTCCACGCTTGCGCTGGCATCAGCACTCTCGTTATGGTCAGTCCCATGAGCAGGGGTTCTGTTAATTATATCCGAATGTTTACGCTTCAACGAGCGCTGCGGTGTTGTCGCCTTTGCCGATCCACTGCCTCCACCGCTCGTAGTTTTCTTGTGACGAGATGCAGCAAGGCGAAGGTGGTCTTGTATATACTTGACCGCTTGTTGCCGCTCCTTTTCCAGTTTGGAGGCGTACATTCTCGCTCGTTTCAGCAGCTTGACGGGTGTGTCGTTATTCACCACAGTATCTGCAACCGATCGGTCTCTCAACCCCACGGATAGCAGCCCTGTGGCATAGCATCGCAGTCCCGGGTCCGCGTCCGTCGCAAACCCACACACTCGCTCCAACATTTCCACATCATCGTCCAGAATCCGCACGATCTCTCGACTATTCACCGGGACCGTGGCCAGTAGCAGTCGGCACGTCGCCGCCTTCACGCGGTTCACACTCAAATCCGACAGCTTCCCCTCCAGCTACAAAAGGAACAGAGTGTGGGTCAGTCAGGTTGAAGTTTCCCTTCAAAAAGGCAACTTCAACTGCAGACAATCACTCACCATCGGGTAAAAGTCCTCGTTCTGGTCCAGCATCATCAAAAGATTACCAATCATGTGGCCTGTAAACACACAACCAATTAGAAACGTCGGTTAGAAATGCCTTCAAGTGCAGCTTTGAGCATCGAATCTCACCGTCGCGCCGATACGGGGACGATCTCTCCTTGCGAAAGTTCGTTTCCACCTCCTCGAGTGCCTCAGCGATCCTAAAGAGCCCAGAAATCCCATCGAAACCCGTCAGCAACGTCCATTCCGCACCCAAAATGGGTCTTTTCCCTCACATGTTGAGCTTCGTGATGACCTCGTCGTCTGAGAGCGCGGGCACCTCCGGGTCCGTCTGCGTAAGCTCTTGTGACAGCTGGAACACGCGTGCCTCCAGCGGGTGTAGCATCTCTTCAATGCTCACCACCGACTCGCGATGCGACCGCGGCGACAGCGACGCCATCCTCAGATCAGAAATCCTCAACTGACTGTGATAGAAGGATTCCAAAAAAATAATCAAGTGGAGTGCGCCACATCAGACGATACCAGCCATCACTCTGCATTATTGTGTAGCCATGTCCTTCTCGTTCAACTTCGCGCTGGACGGCGCCGCGCCGGCATCCTCGGTGCCTTCTACGACCGCCACCGCATCTTCTAGTGCCGCTACTCCTCTGCGTAATGGAGAGCGCTTCGTCTTCTACCCCAAAACCTCCTCGTCCACTGCCTTTTCCGCTGTCCAAGTGGGCGATATGACGTTCGAGATCGTCAACACGACCGACGCGGGATTCCTGGCGTGTACAGGCGCCATCAGCTCCATCCTGACCACTTCGGACGTGCAGACGGGCGTGTACGAAGGAGGATTCAAGCTCTGGGAGTGCGCCGTGGATCTCGTGGCCTTCGTAGAGACGCAGCTGCGCCAATCGGGGGCCCAGATGCCTTCGGCTGTGCTGGAGCTCGGCTGCGGCCACGGACTACCGGGGATCCACGCGCTGCAACGAGGCGCCCAGCGCGTGGTCTTCAGCGACTACAACAAGGAGGTGCTGGAGCTCACGACGTGCCCCAACGTGCAGAGGAACGTCCAGCAGCTGGACAGCAAGGCGGCGTTCTACGCTGGCGCCTGGACGAGCGTCACGCGGTTCATGCAGGACGTGGAGCAGCAGAGCGAGGAGCAGATGCAGTTCGACTTGATCCTCACGGCCGAGACCATCTACACAGAGGCCGTGGCAGTGGAATTGTATCAGGTGACAGTCATGTATTATTATTTTTTTGTCGGGTTTATACAAGACTAATGCTTTAATGCTGCAGACCATCAAGCGGCATTTGCGTCGCGCTCCGAATGCGAGAGCGTTGGTAGCTGCGAAGAAGTACTATTTCGGCACTGGAGGAAGCGTGCAGCACTTTGTTGACCTCGTGCAAGCCGACGGGGTTTTCCGAGCCGAAACCGTGTGGGAAGAGCGCGACTGCAAGTCCAACATTCGCGAGATTGTGCAGCTCACTTATGCGGCCTAGACGGTGGTGGGCTTTCTAGAAAACGGTTGTGGACCAGTTCCAGTGTGATTGAATGCAGCACGGTACTTGGATGCCAGCAGAGTTTCTGATCAACGCTCACCGACGAGACCGAACCCGGTTGTTGACGTGGCAGGCATCTACACTGGTGACCGCCGCGTTTCATCCTTGCTGACTAAATATATCGATGGTCGACGTCTTCACTGCCAGAGGAGCGTGCCTATAAATGTCCAACACTCGGCCTGGGTATCTCTGGTAGTGGGCGCGGCCGTTTCTCTGCCTGGCGTGTGCAATTTTGGCAAAGGAAGGCGTCGCAGCGAGACCTGATCGCTGTGTCAATCGCTCTCGACGAATTTGGAGCACTCGGCAACAGTCTCATCGCGGCAAAATGGAGGGGCCTCCTGTGGGCAGCCTGCTGCTGAGCGGTGCTGGCTATGGCCCCGGTAACTCGGGGCCCAGTCGCCCGACCCGTCCTGCTGGTAGGATGCCGCTTAATCCAGATGCAGCCATGCACCCAGCCTTGGTGCCCAAGATCACATCGGTCGATGCACTGATGAAGGAGCTTCGCAAAGCCATTCACGCTATGTTTTGCACAGTCGACCAGAGCATCCCGAGCTCAAGTGCCTACGAAAACTACTCACGACAGGCCTTCCGTTTCTTCACGACGACCAACTCCATTACGCCGGAATGCTTCCAAAACAAAGTCGTGCGGATCGGTATACGGGTAACATCGCGACTCTGCACTGAACTGTTTAGCCGCATCGACCAGGAAGACCTGGGCGAGATCGACTTCCACACTTTCGCGCAACGAATTTTCCTACCAGAAACCTTTTTCTCTGCTGACGAGCCTTCGCCAGCGCCACGATCGGAGGCGTCCACCAAGATCTCCATTAAAAGAGACCTCTCCGGATTCAGGTCACCTCGAGCTAGTGATGCAAATAATCAAGCTGGCCCCGCGATTCCAGGCCCCAAGAAATCGCCTCCACTACACGAGTACATGGCGCTGGATGAACTGGAGAAATGCATTGCATGGAAACTTGAGGAGAGGTTGCCACGCAGTGCAGATCCGGTTAGCGAGGCCTTCCGGTTCTTTACAAATGCGGAAGCTATCACGTTTGCGGACTTCCATCACCATTTGGGAATGCTGCAGATTCATTTATCCCCTCCAAAGTGCCGAGAACTTTTTGTCCGGTTCGACAAGGATAGGGACGGGGTGATTGATACAATTGAGTTCGCCACTACACTCTTTCGCAAGCCGGACTCGAGACCAGGCAGCGCAGCATCTCTCCGAAACCATCAGAGCGAATCAGGTCAGGAGCTGCGTCTCTCGACTAAGCAGCTTGTTGCAATGGTACGGGAAAGAATGGATCAACTATCAGAAGAAACAGATCGGTTCCAGCAAGCCTTTATGTTATTCGGCAAGCCTTCGGGGATCTCCCTCCACGACCTCAACGTTGCCATGAGAAGACTCGGGATGAAGATGTCAGAGAAGCAGCTGCAGGATTTATTTGTTACATTTGACTTCGATAAGACTGGCGATCTCGACGTGAACAAGTTTGTCCAAGGCGTGATGCTGGACGACTACTCAACTTCGTTCTGGCTGTCAGTTAAAGACCGGCAAAAAGTTGACGACTCGCGGCGTAAGCTGTACTCGATGGCAGTACAGTCAGTTCAAGAATCGTGGACAATTGCTGATATTGAGCGGATGTTGCGTGAAAAGATTGAGCAGCGCACATCCCGATCATCGGACTGCTTCAGACAAGCCTTTCGTATTTTCAAAAAAGTCAACGGGATTAAGCCGCACGAGTTTCACTCATCATTGGAGGCGATAGGATTGGCCCTGACTCGTGTCCAGTCCGACATTTTGTTTCGTCGCTTTGATAAAGATGGAAGCGGAGACATTGACCTAAACGAGTTCATTCATGGCGTGCTACCTCCTGACTACATTGGCATCTCTTGGGTTGCGGCAGCTGACGAGCTACACAGAATTGAAGCCCAGAACAAGAAAGCAATGGCGATGGCAAATCCTGACCAGTACATGACCGAGATCGAGATGGAAAGCTGGACCTTGGATGAAATTGAAACGCGCATTCGAGACAAGATCCAACAAGCAACGTCGCGTAGCTCGGATACTTTCCGCCAAGCCTACAAGATTTTTAAGAAGGCTAGCCACGTAACCATGGACGAGTTTCGCGAGCGATTGCTTGCTCTCGGCTTTCGACTGACTCCTGCGCAGTGTTTGGGTCTCTTCAAGCGGTACGATACGGACAACAGCAATGACCTGGATTTGCAGGAGTTTTGCTTAAAAATTTTACCACCCGACTACACTCACGACGGCGACCACTGGTCTCACTCCGAAAAGTTCAAAAAGGAGCGGCAACGACAGAAGCTGGAATACGTCAAACGATCGAAGAACGGGCTGATCATGCTCCCGAAGTTTATCGAGTCGCACCGATTTACACGCGGTCACTACGTTTCGCATACATTTGAGGATATGCAGCAAGGAACGATGCCATCCTTTGGGACTTCCGATGAGGGAAGCAGCACCAAGTCTTATCGTCCATCGACACCCTCGACAACTGAAGAAGCCACTCGACCGACTACACCTCGACACGCTCGCACATCTCGCCCTCCGACTGCTGCTCCCACGGAACACAGTTCCCAACACCTACCCAGCCCCCGAACCGGTAGCAGAACTTCATCATTTTCGTGTACGAGCCCCCAAGATGCCTGTAGCCCTCGCAAACTTCGGACAGTTACAACTAGTCGGCCCAGCGAGGCGCAGCAAGCGTACTCAGTAGAGGCTACGCCGCCAACATCTCCTCGCGTGACGTCTCCTACTCGCCCAATGTCTCCGCGTGACATGGCAGCTTCGTCTCATCACAAAAGCCGTCCAATAACCCCAAGAAAACAACCACTGAAAGCAGAGGAGTCTGCAATTGAGTATGAAGACGATGAAATCATCGAGGACGACGGAGCTTCTACTGCATCATTGGATCTATCCCGAGCAAAAGCGCTGTCACGACACCGGCGAAAGCATGGAAAGTCAAGTGGCCACCACCACCACAGCAGTACGACCTCAAGTCAAGTGTCGGTTCGGCCAGCTGAAAGCGTCACCAGTACTGCAAGTAGTGCTGTTGGAACAGCCAAACACATGCCACAAAGGAATCACGTCCTGTTGATCAAGCGATACATGCAAGCAGCTGGAAAGGGTCCGGAGTCGAGCTCGTCAAAGAGTGCCAAGCGCGTGAGTGTAGCACGGCGGTAATGAAGCATTGAAAGCCCCACGCAGACCAATAAAACCTGACCCGATCGGTTTGGGATGTAAACTCAGGTACCGACAATTCTGAAGGCTATGTGCATTCCTCGTATAACTCAACAGCAACACATCAAGAACCCCAGATTTAAAAATGCACACGTCGCCGAAATGCACCAACTGATGATCGAAAACATGGCGGTAACGAGCAGGAGTCAACACAGGTAAATCGGATTGCTTAGTTAGACAGACACAGGAGCAGCAAAAAGAATAAATGCTACTAGTACCTCATTCGCTTCTTCGAATATTTACTTCTCGAAAATCGGAGTCGAGCTGGAAAAGTGCTGCGAGTTGCAGCGCGGCGTTGAGTCACGGGGCTGATACTTCGCCAACTCACCGCTAACATGGCAAAACACTTTCAGACATCCCCCATTCCCAAAACTTACTTGCAAATTCACCACTCAAACCATAAGTTCATTTTCAGAGGACAGCATAGAACCCCACCACACACAGAACGGAAACACCACCAGTCTCGCCAGCAGCATCTTGAGTGGGCGCAAGTAGCCACATCCGAGTTACTGCAGGATGATGCGTGTGTAGAACCCGCTTTCTTCCTGAGCACGCATAAACGGCTCGAGAACGTTCAATTCCGGCTCAGTCGGGGACCAACCTGCCGGGTCATTCGGCTCATTTGTGACCTTTTTGTCTGCTGGTAAGCGGTGAATGCCGTACTTGTTCCTTGCTTCCCACGAAAGATCAACTGCTTGGGCTGCTATATCACCCACCTGCGTTTGTTGACGAACTACCACAGCGTCGATTTTGACTCTAAACTTTTGGAGCAGTTCGTAGCCTCAATCACTGTGCTTCATATTTCCCAAAATGAGTTCTTTGACAGGCATGTGGTTGAGCTAGTCGAATAAAGAGCAAATGAAAGCATGAAACACGTACTTGTGTTTTGTTTGAACCGATGTTCCGAGTCGTTAAAACTCAATGCTCTATCTCAGTTGACCAGGAATGCATCGACGCAGTGCACAATCACTGATATTTGTCGATTTTGGATTCCCACTTCTTCACAGACTTCAGCCGTTTGTCGCGGTGCGCTTGCTTTTTGATCATTCGGATGCAGACCCTCAACTTTTCCACACAGGTGCGGACGGCCGGGTCTGCTAGCGGATTCCACTCCTTCGAGCTGTAGGCCACTACGTAGTTGAGTGTCTTCATCAATTTGTCCACCTGATCCAGCGAGAAGATACCATCCTGCCACTGCTCCACTTGAGTCAGAATCGATGCGAGGCGGGCCTTCACTTCACTAGTGCGGGAAGTCTTCGATACGGGCAGTTCCCTCTTTTCGTCAAGTAGTGCGACTAAACTTGTAGCAAGACTGCAAGCAAATTCATCAGTACGCTGTAAGTTTTTTTTTTAATCAGCCATGGATAACAATTCAAATATGCACGCGTACCTTTGCCATCCGACCCGGTTATCCTTGCCGTTCAGCCTTTTGCTGTAATCAGTAACTTTGTTTGCAAAGCGGAGATATTCCACGGCTAAACCATTCCGAAGTGGAATCTCGCCAATCCAATTCCTCACGTGCTCGATCGAACGACGAATATCTCCCTGACACTCACAAGTAGAATCATTGATCATCACTTGCTGCACCACGCCAAGTGCCTCAAGAATGGCCTTCGACTTTTCATGTTTTGGCACCGACCGCATTCTGATGATCAGTTCTCGATAAGTCCCAAGCTGCTGTGCAAGCGAGTTGCTATGCGCCTTATTACCCGTGACTGCAGTCTTCTTACTGCCAGAATCCTCTGTGCTTTTCGTCACGGATCGACGAATTTCCATGTCGACGCTCTCCAGCTGTGCCCGAACGCTGCCCATACACACGTAAACACAACAAAAAACAATAGTCAGGAAGCGTCTTGTGTCGAAGCGATCTACTTCCACACCTTACCGGTGGAAGTAAATCCTCAGCAGCTCGTTCTTGGAGCACGCAAATGCCAGCGCAGCGGTAAGACTCTGCACTTCCTTCGTACGCTCGTTCGTCCACTCCACCTTCGTGAAAACCACAGCAGCAGCTTCTAGCGCGCGAACAGTCACCTCAGCTGCCGCATTGTCTGTCGTGTGGGCGTCGCATTCCGCTTGGTGATTGAGGATTCGCTTAATGTCAACTACCGCCCTATCCCACTTGTCCTGCATATCGAACTGAATTCTCTTGTTGATCATCTTCACTTTCAACATCGCCTTCAAACACTCGTGCGCGACATACAAGTCCGCACTCATCTTAGCATCCGTCTCAGCTTCCATAGCACCGTTCGCCTTCACTCGCTCCAGCCCATCCGCGTTCTCTCTCTTCTGTTTCTTCTCTTTAGGCTCTTCTTCTTCACTACTTGAAGACGACGAGTCACTGGACGAGGAAGACTCAGTATCCGCCACCAACTCACTTCTCCGCTTCCTCTTCTCTTGAACTTTCTCCTCCTTCTCAACATCAACAGTCTGCTACAATATTCAAACCACAACACACAATCGTAACTCTCAAAATTGACCAATCCCCACTTCTCCACAGTTGCTTGGACTCACCACTTTCATGCCCGTCGCGATCTGACCCAATTTCCCCCCCAACTCCCGTTGCAGCTCCATTGTGTTGTCCATCACCTCCATCAGACTCGCACTCCGCCCAGTCGACGGTTTGCCCTGTTCCAGTTGGTTCACAGCCTCGCGCACTTCCGCCACTTTGGCGAAAATCGCAACGACGTCGTCTACGGATTTTTGCACAACGGAGATTTCATCGTGCAGAACGTCGTTGCAGCTGCGATACAGTTCCCGGGGCTTGATGAGCGCCAGGATGCGCTCGTACAGCGCCAGTGTATCGACGGCCGACGTCATTGTTGGGCGGTGATTCGGATGGACGAGAGTGTAACCCTACGTGTCAAAAGATGGCTACATTAGTTTCCCGAAATACGTATGCTATTGCCAAACAATTGCAGAATATTCTGTTTGGCGCGAAGTACCAACACTGCTCTGAAACCTGTTTTTACTAATTCTGCCTGCTTTGCTTTCCAAAACATTACGCGAACCGAAGTCTGCCTTCAGAAACAACTCGAAAGAGCACCCATACTTCGTAGGAATATATTTTCTCTCCACAAGATAAAATATTAGTGCAAAATACATCCGACCATCTTCAGTAATATACTTCAAGTTATACCCAGTGCTTCAGTTTCTCTTCCTCCCCCACTAAACGAAATGTTCTGAGCAATATACCATTGCATCGCTCGGCACGCCACACAAGTGCTCCCGAAAGTCATCGTTCACTTGGACTGTCAAAATAGCCAGCTACGCCCAGTTCGATAACCTTGCGTTATCGTTCAAAAGTTGTGCCCAAAACTTCGACTCAATCACAAATGCCAAGTGGGGTGCTCTTGCTTTGTATACTCTATCATAACTCCTGTGCCCAAATACTATACAAAATTCAAGTCAATTTTAATTGCAAAACTCAAACATTAAATTTTACAGTACCTCTTCCTCGCGACGCAGGTCCTTCATGTAGGTCACCATATCGTGCGCGGAAGGTATGATGCTCTGCGCCCCCTGCCCTTTTAGTGTCTTGCTTGTCTGTGGCCCTTCGAAGCTGATTGTGTCGTCCGCTTGCCTTCCCCAGTCGTGCAATGTAGTCAGCGGGATGCCGAGCTTGCGAGCTGTCGGCTTACATCCAATACGACTGACACTTTCCAGTGCCTCTCGCTTTTTCTTGACAGTATATGACATTTTGCGAGCCATATTGGCTTGCTGAGGAAACGGTAAATGCAATGGAGAGGAAGGAGGTCGATGGACTTGCTGTCCATTACTTTTCTAGTCAACTGATTGGATCAAAATGCTACTAATTGACTGTCCTGTTTTTGCTTTTATACTTGCCTTTTGGATCCCACAGTAGGGGGTGCAATATTCCTTTGCGACTCTTATCAATCTCACTGACAACCACATCTTGTTTGTCTACGTGGTCATTCTCCTCCAGATCCGGATATTGCGCTTGTAGTGTCCCTCACCACCACAATTAAAACACTCGACTTCAGTACCCGCTGATTTCTTCGTCCAGTCAAAACTGTTCTTTCCTTTGTACCGCTTTTCTGGCTACTTGAAGCGTTGCCTTGTTTTTTTTTTTTGCCTTAATGTTTCCGAAAGCATTATTCTCCCAGTCTCTGCTGCGTGCATCAGCAGTCAGGATCGTCTCACGCACTAAGTGTCCCGTAACCGGGTATTTCACCGGCTTACCAGAAGGACACGTGCTGAATCCTAGGTTTTGTTATCCAGTCCCGCCGGCCTCCTCGGACCGCTCTGATTCCCTCGTGTAAGAGGTACGATCGTTGGAAAAGGTGACTCAAGATGCTGCTGGAGCGTTCCCTGGGGAAGAGAGTGGCACTTGGCCGGAGCTTCCAGGACGGGAGGCATGCGTCTATATTGAGTCTTTGTGGTATTTTGAAGACCAGGCGTTACCTCCTTTCGAGGTGACCGCCCTCGTGATGTCCTGCCGGACCTGATTCCGATCGTATACGTAAGCGCTAGGTTGGCTTGCTGCCGGCTTGTATTCTCTAGTCAGTCGTGAATTTCCCTTATCTGAACTAACCTCAGAAGAAAGCTTTATTCTCGCAACAACTTAAGAACTCTACCGACCTCTCTAAACCTTCCCCGATCCGCCTACACAAGAACGCTTCAAGTCTTCGACACAGCCGCGGAATATCCGACCCTGGATAAGAGGAGGCACGCGACATTAAGTCTGGTGTGTATTTACTCATGTTTGATCTAAATAACACCTTGCGCCGTAATTCATGGTAGTAGACCTGTGACGACAGGCTCCGCAACATGAAATCCACCATTTGTAGATCATTCACCGGCGAACCGAGCTCCGAAAGCTCGTTCTTGATACGAAACAACGTGTAAAGATGCCCGCGTACGTCACCACCCGAGCGCAAACGAGTCCTGTGTAGCTCGCCCTGCAAGCGGTACACTTTTTGTGCTTTTGTCACGTCGTTCTTCTTTCCTTCATAGATCATGCAGAGCTCGCTCCACATTTCAGTTCCCGTGTCCTTGTACATCAACTGCTGTGTGAGCCTTGTCGACAGCGAGCTCAGGATTAGCATCTGGATCTTCGCCTGTTTCTTCGTGAACGTGTCCGTCTCCTCCTGGGTCACGTTGGCGTCCACCTTCGCCTTGCCCGTCGCGATTTCATGCAATAGATTTTTCTGGTAGGCAGCCATCATACCCTTCTTGTAGAAAGGCCAGTTCTCTCCATCCTAGTGGACTGGAGTTCCTGACGAGCTGGTCCTGAAGCTCTTGTCCTTCTTGCTCTTCCGACGGTCGTCATCGCAGTCGGATGAAGAAGACATCTTGTAGTCGTTAGTGCAGTTCGGCCAACGTTCTTGGGCGCTGTGTCACGTCTTGCGTCTTGCTTGGGCTCGTAACCCTAACGGAGGGCGGATCGAACTCACTCAGCGAACAATTTGTTTGGTTAAAGGGAAATTTTGGACTGCCAAGCAATGGCCGAGTGCGCATTGCGTTGCCTTTCTACCATCACTCTTGGTAGCTAATCTTAAAAGACGACCTCTTGTCATCACAAAAGTAGGTGCGGTTTCTAACAATTGGACAGATTCATGCCCACAACCCCAGCATTAAAACTTTTCAATCGTTTTGCTCGACCTATAGACGATGCATCCGACCTTGACAAGCCTCGGCTTGTTACAGACGCTCTTCGTGATATGCAACATATCATGGTAAGTGATCGCCATTGGAGGCGTCAGTCAGAGGTGCGAGGCTCAGTTAAACTGTTGACACGTTGGATCAATGACCTCCCGATGGACGACGATCTTCGAAGCGAATATCGTTGGTACGCCGATAGTCTGGAATTATACAGCAAAAAACTGCTTGGTGGGTGCAATCAAGTTGGGTGGCAAAGGTACTGTTCAAATTGTTGTCAATTGGCACCATGTCGTCAATTGTCAATTTACGTAACTTTGTGATCTGCAGACTCGCCACCGGCATTCGTGCTCAATTACGAAGCAAGCCTTCACACAAGCTAAAAGAGTATATAGCATTAAAGTCAACGGACGAAAGGCGTGTCAACGCATTGATGCGCTTCTACAACGTCGACGAAACGGCCATTTATTTCGACACGCCCCCCCATAAAATCTGGGCCATGAAGGGGAAAAATGGATCGGCAAAAGTGAAACACATGCAGAAGAACTCTAGGAAACTGACAGCTGTCCTCACAATTCGGGCCGACGGTAAGTTTTCCAATTGATTTTGAAACTTTTGCATACTGAAACTAAGTTACTTTGTTTCATTTAGGGGGAAATGCCAATACAGCGTGCACGTACTGAAACTCGCCCTAGAGTGCCAGGGCCGGTCTCCCTCGCTGAAAAAAACGAGTTCTATCTTGAGGTTGCCAAAGCGTTTTACTCGTCCGGCATCTCATTTCGAGTTATTGAAAACAACGAGATGCGTTGCATTTTGACCAAGTATCGCCCTGACATGACGCTTCCATCACGCCAAGACTTATCGACTACGCTTCTTGGCAGTGTGTGCGGAGAGGAAGTGGTCATTGTCGTCGAAGTGCTGAAAGAGAAAAAATACGTTGTGATTGTCTGTGATGGGTGGTCAGATCCTAACAGTGACAGCATCGGTAACGTCATGGTTACGTCTCCCTTTATCCGGCCAATGTTTTGGTCGTCGATTCGTTATTGCGATAAGCGATACACAGGAGTGTACATGGCGGCCGCGTTGACCAAGGTCATCGGAGAAGTTAAAGGCGTGGTTGGTAAATGATCCGTATGCGGAGTTGTTACGGATAATGTTTCCAACATGCGCAAGTCGTGGGAAATACTGATGAACAAAATCTCAGGCGTGAATTGCAACGGTTGCTCCGCGCACACAATCAACTTGCTGTTCAAAGACATGTTTGAAATCGCATTTTTGGAGAATGTACTCAAGAAATCCATTGCAGTCACAAAATTTGTATGTGTACGACCAACCTTACTTTACCATTTTGGGGCTAAGCAACGCAAGCATTTCGACATTCGTCAACGCCGTCGAGCACTGGTCATTCCTGTGGCAACGGGCTGGTACTCCAGTAACAGCTGCATTTCCAGTGTCGTGAATAATGCGGAGGTGCTGCGCGAGTTTATTTTCCAACCAGGACCTTTTGGCGCGGTAAAGTGATGCTTCTACTAAGCTGAATCGTGCTGAAGCGATTTTGGACGACAGCACATTTTGGGCAAATGCTAGAGCTCTATTGAGACTGCTCAATTCTGTAATCAAGGCACTCAGCCACTTCGAAAAGGATGGATGTTGTCTCTCCATGGTGTATCACTTTCTCTACGAGCTGCAAAATAACATTATCTGAGACAGATGATGTTGCTTCTGGTATCCTCACTACAATTCGAGGTCAGATTAGATCCTGGTGGAGCACTCTCAAGCGTGAATAAGTTCTCGCTGCATTTTTATTGGACCCATCTAAACCTATTGAAGCGCTTGAAGACGGCAGTTGACGTGTGTGTTGGCCTTGCCTCACGTGTCGGCCTACCCTCAGATTCAAGCCCATCTGCGTTTGGGAAGGCCGTTCTTGCGTTTGTTCGGATGAAAAGGTCCTGGGGAATAAAAGAGTGTGAAGTAAACTCGAGCGATTCACCACTGGACTGGTGGATTCTCAAAAGTACGAAGTTTCCACTACTGCAAAGTTTCGATACTCGTATGTTGAGTATCCCAATATATTCTGCGGCAAGTGACCGCTCATGGAGTGTTCACTCCTTTCTCCATAACAAGCGGCGGAACTGTCTGAAACCAGCTCGTGTCGTAAAGCTAGCTTTTGTCTATTCGAACGCAGCAGACAACGCTGCTACTAGTCAAGTACAATACCAGGGAACCGAGCAAGACGATCACGACAACATGAGAGCGGAATTTAACGAATGTGATATTGAAACCCCGGTTGGTTTGGAAAGATCATGTGCGGGTCCCAATGATGCCCAAAGTAGCTGAGCAAGTACGTTGACCAGACCAAGAACCTACACACCAACGCAAACTGGGCTAAGAGAATCTTCCACTACGCCACGAGCTAGACGCGTGCTGTTTACTCCTGCCGGCGAAAATTGCCCTCCCGCTTTACCCTTGAACACGCTCACTGACGAGCTTGAAATTGCGCTTACGCAGTTGACGACCAGCGGAAGGGTCTTTACTCGTGCCGATGAGCGTCAGCTCGTACCGTCAGCTTCAAGACAAGTAGTGTCTACAGGTATCTCGCCTCGTCTTCCGCAAGCCAGCGATCGTCTTGTATTCTCCGGTGGTAGCAGCGATAATCGTCGACTGCCATCTCAATCAAGCCCCGGTCACAACCTCCATGCACCCAGAAGGTTATTCGGTCCGCTTTGGGATAACTAATTCAACTTCTGCTTCATCGTTCGTGCAGACCCGTGGTTTAATCATTGGAATCAATTCAACACGTCCACTTGAATTTAATTGTTTGTGGGACCCAGATGCTATGGTGTTTGGTATGACAACAAATGCCACGGAAGTGCTTCGTACAACACATCAACACTGTCTGTGAACATTGGTGCCATCAAACAGCCAAGAAGCCGATTGCTGTGAAAAAGCAAGTCGTGGCTAACTTCACTGTCGCGGACGGCGTGGGGGGGGGGCATCGATATCTGGCATTCCCGACTAGGACACACGTGTCCGGAGTATATCCGTCTGATGGTCAATCGTGGAATGGCTAAAGGCATCATGATGAAGAAGCGTGGCAAGATGGATTGCACTGACTGTCATTTTGGAAAGCAGAGGCGCAAGACGTTCCGGAAAAGTCTAGAACGGAATATCGAGAAAGTAAATGACATGGTATTTGCAGACTTACTGGTACCTGGACTGCACAACGGCACTTCGTTTAGTGCGGTATTCGCGATTTGTTACCATTTATCTCGTGAAGTCGAAAAACGAGGAAGTGAACGGAGTATATTGCGTGGGCTGAGAGACAGCATGGACGCCGAGTTGATACAGCTGTTACTCACCGCGGGAATGACCAAGTCGCAGACAGCGACGAAGAAATCGATCCTGTCAAGGAAGTGCTGACAGACAAAGGAAGGAGTTCTGCAATGGCTCAATTGAGCGTTGATACAAGAAGAAGGGTATAGTCCACACAAAGATTGGCCCAAAGTCATCGCAACTTAGCCAAGTAGAGCGAACCCACCAAACTTTGATTGGCATGGTAAAGACGCTTCAGCGCTAGTCCAGGAGAGAATAAGTTGCATCCAGCTTTTGGTACATACAGCACGTCTTCAAGAAAGACAAACACCATTTCTTCATCAATCATGGTCGCGAGTAAAACTGTCCCGAAGCCATCTGCTTGTGCGTCGATACTGTTTGCGAATCCCGCAATCTTTGGGTTCCAGGCACTATCCTCCATACTGTGTAACACAGTAAAGTACAGACAACGACAGTGAAATCCGTACCCCCACTGAACTCTATCCGCCATACAAAATAGACGGGACATTTGAACACAAAAATCCGTACCTTCAGCGATTTTTAATTGGTAAAACAGAATATATTATTTTATACTTGGACGGCAGGGTCTCTCGGAATTGCTTTTTCAAAACTACGAACGACACAATGCTCTGTGATGTCCTTCCATGCTTTTATGGTGCGCGTAACCGCAGCGAGTCTCTTTTGCTGCTCGGAGCGCGCACCATCTACATTTTCAGACAGCCATCCGGCTGTCAGCTTTTTCTTGAGTGGACCCATGACTCCAACATCAAGAGGCTGACAGACGGATGTGCTGTTAGGCGGAACAGTGCACACCATTTCCGAGGTAGCTTCTGCTACCACATTCTGTCCTCCTTCCGACACATGAGAGTCGAAGTTATCGAGAAGGAGGACAGAAGGAGCATCTATTTCAACATTTAGCAAATTTTCAATAGAAAACTCCCACACTGTAGTGTCCGTCCAGCCATTTTCTTGGACCGTGTAAACATGTCCTTCAGGATATGTTGGCAACTCGTTCGTCTCCACCCCCCCCGGCATTCCTTGCAGAATGAAAAGTGGATGGTGTATGAGGCTCGTTGGAATCTTCCCGGTCTTGCTTGCTGGGCGTTACTGGGTATCTTCCACTGACTTCAGTGGGTGCTTTTGGACAGCGTCGAATATGCGGTCGAAGGCTTTTCTTGGGATTGGCGTGGCGGTATTTGCACTTGACATCGGGGTGCTGCTTCTTCGGCGTGGCCCACCGCGGATCTACCGTGATAAATTCTTTCCACACACCGACGGGAGGGCGTCCAAGCCCATTGCATTCGACGCTCATGTTGCTGGGGTCCTCTTCCATGCGCTAGGTATTGCTGTTGTGGTCCTTGGTGCGGATTGTTTGAATATGAGAAAGTTGGAAATGCTCGCCCGGGCGAGCTCCAAAGTTTAACTTGCGATCCACACATTTCTGTCACATTAAATTTTACACAAAAGGTATTAACTCTAATAACTGGTATTGACCATTTCGTGGCAGAAAGACGAATTTTGGGTCCTTTAAGGTGTTTTCTAAAGGTGGGTGGGAATCGACCCCCTAAAAGGTAGCAAAATGCTTCCATTTGGCAATAACACCGCTTTCATTGCACCGCATTTTAATACAGCCAATCATATCGTCAGATGGCTTGCGATTAGTGAAATAGAAGCACTAAATTTCGCGGAAACGCGCACATTTTGCACCCTTTTTTCGTCATGTTTGCTGATAGTCACATAAAACACAAGCGAAATACCGGACACTAGTGTTGAAATAGGCCGAGTATGTGTTGAAACTGGGCGAGCACATCTTACTACCTCTCCATGTGATTTCACCTCCACCAGCCAGCACTGGTCTCCTCTACATACAAGAATCAAGTTACATGCTCACTTTCACTCTATCAATTCGTTTACGATGCGCACTAGCTTTTTCGACGTCGAAGACAAAACCTCGTGGTGCTTGCACTCGAGTACGAGTGTCAAGACAAGCGTGTTGAATGGCAGGCTGTAGCTCGCAAGATGCGAGGCAAGAATCCTGCTCAGCGGCGTGAGGGGCGTCTACGAGCGATAAAGCGTACTTACGGCAAAGAACTAGCGCGATTCCCTCCTCGTTTCTACCCCACAGCTTCTCAACGATCTCCTAACTTCCAGCAGTTCGGTCTTATGGCACCAACCCAAGCTGAAAGAGCAGTCCATGATATTTTTAGTGGGGTTTCTGCTGCTGACGTTCGCGAACAAGCCGGCAAAACTGACAAGAATGCAGGTGAATTGCTACCCGCAGCAGTACCACACATCATCGAGATGATTGAAAAGGTGACAGTTGATGACGGTTTTCTTGATGTGGGTGCGGGTTTAGGAAATGTTGTGGCGCCGTTCGCGCTTCAGACGAATGCACGGCAGTGTCTTGGCATCGAGAAGCGAATGGATATTGCTCGCAGATAATGGCAATGCTTACAATCGCATGCGCCATGTCTGTTACTACTTCACAAGGTGCTAATCAAACAAGCTGATGTACTCGATACGTCACTATCGTCATATTCACCGTATCAAGACACATGTGTAATTTTTCTGAATGATTTCCGTGGTTCAAGAAGAACTCAGTACCATGCCAAAAACTAGGGTGATTGTATCTACTTCTCTCTATTGTCCATACCATCGTGCATCCTGTCAGAAACGTTTCTGTGTAAAATGGGAGCTTGCGAATACGACCCGTGGTCCTTGTAGGTGGAGGTCACGGCCAGTTATGATCTACATGTACACTCGAATTATCGTCACCCAACGGATCTGGTCTCGACAGGTGTGATGTGCTGACCCGGTGCCACCGCCGTATACGGCGTCAACGATAAAAGGTCGTCGAGCTGCCGCTAGGTGTCAAGTTGCAGCACACATTAATCAACAACTAGCACCCCCTCGGCACCAGAAGATCGTCGGACTGGATCCGGCCAATGCGCAGTGAGAGCTGACCCCAATTGATCTGATCAAGGTATACTTCTGGCGACCATTCAAGCGTGTGAAGGTCCTATCACCGCGGTGGAAGCTCGTGATCCACGACTCGTTCCACTTCGGAGTGCGGTACCGGTCGCAGTTCATGTGGACTACCCGGGAATTGCTTGGGATACCCACATCTACCAAGCATGGAATGCACCACGCACCAAGTCCGACAACTACTCGAAGGCTTGCCAGCCGAAGCACACCCTCGCCGATATGGAGAACTCGGTCATGTCTGTGATTACCAGTGAGTGGTTGCTCGGCACCGACAACAGTGTGATCTAGCTCAACGGCTTCAACGACAAACTGCCCGGGTACACGCAGTGCCGTATGGCCGAGCGCTACGTTCACGGCGCGTACCTCGGAAAAAGTTCCTCTGGATCTCATTTGGACGTCACGAAGCCGATCCCCGGTCCGTACAACACGGGTCAGACTGGGCCAGCGTTTGGCAAGTGCCCCGTACGGCATTTGGAAAGGACGATGATGTCCCGTTCACCCGCACATGTAGCTCAATAAGCTGAATACGTTCGTGCTCGGCCACGGCTGGTACGTCTTCAATAAGGAGCTGGTCTGACGCTAGAATTCCCTCCAGCTTGTGCGGCAGGGCGTGCTCCCCAAGAACGTGTCGCGCTACCACGACGGCGAGGAAGTGTTTTCTGCCTGCGAGATGGAAGACCGTAGCGAGTTCTAGTATGTTGTGAAGTGCGGCGTGCACCCGGACGCCCCCAAGCGGCGGATCCTCTCCGTGTGCGGCTCACAACTGCAACACTGCCGAGTAGCTTCCTCAACTGTAAAACGAACTGGCTCTGTTCGCGGAGATGCAGTCGCTGCCGATACCCTTGGCGTGCACACCAGACAGGGCGTCCAGCTGTTGCTGGGCGTCAAGGTCCAGGCAAAGCACGGCGGTCCCAGCATACATATTGGTCACTTTGCTATAGAGTAATCAAGATATATGCAAGTGAACTGCAAAACTATCGAGTTGATTATCCAAATGATCAAGGTCCCTATTATCAGAATATCTTTCGAAAAACGCTACTCTGGTGGCTCAACCGATTTGATTCTTCACTAACGTTAATTGTTGTTTCATCATTACTGGGCTGATGAAGCTGCTTCAGGTTGGCAAGACGCGACAACCTGCGCACGTTTCCCTTATCAGTGAAGAGGCCATTTGGTTGGTAGAATCGGCGATATTTATCCCAACAGGTCCGGGTATTGTGCGGGCACGTGAGTGGAGTATCGATCTGACCGTGTACAATTCGACACAGACACACAGTGTGATTAAGGCAGTAGTTGGTTACCTCGGTAGGATATCTGTCTTCGTAGCGGCTGACAATGCATTGACAGCTTTTCCTGCCACTGTCCTTGAACATTTGCCTAGAAGACATCGGCTCACTTCGTTTCTGCGGACTTTGCGTGTGGCTTGCAGTAGTGGAAGTAGTAGTTGTTCCAGCTGCTGTCGTTTCTACTGCAGCACGGCTTCCAAACACTATTCGACCGTTACTAGAGGCATCTTGCCACTTGCCAGATATCCGGTCGTATACCAAATCGGTAAGGAAAGGCCTGTGCGGATCTGGATCTCTAGAGGCGTCGATTGCTATCTGCCGAGTCAAATACGCGTTTGAGCGCGCAATATACACGAGAGCTAAGGCCAGCTTCTTGTGCCAACGTTTGTATGAATGACTATCGGCGAGTAAAAAGCTTGCACATATCAGATCTTAGCGATCCACACCTTGCATGTGCCGATAGTACCCCAAAATACAGGTCGGAGCAGGGAATACTCGAATATCACCTCCAACTCCCCGTGTACCAGTCGTAGCAGTAGAGGCGTCGGCATTTGTCACCATAGTTACTATATTGTCGTCACATCATGACGTAGCAAGCATTTATGGTTCACGGCCACTGACTGTTGATATTCACCCCAGGTTGCTTCTTCTTTCTGCATAATAGTGTGCTTCGGATAGTATTTACTTTTTTTCGAACCGTCCCCCGTCCATACGATCCAGGTCAAGCAGGAACTGGACGCTACTGTAGTACTTGTTCATGTTGACGATCCGCCGAGGATGAAAGTACAGCCTCACAACCTCTAATGCATGCTTTTGTACTTGTGTGAAATCCTCCACTTCCTCTCGTAGCTGCTGAACCTCTTATTGCTTGCCATGTGCTGTAGCAGATCACCGATGTCACTATTACTGCAGTGTAGACGATAGTTCAGACCACCCGAGTTCCGCCATCTATTTGCACATTCAGGCTTCCTCAAGCTTCTTCGCATATATCCCTGCCTACGTTTGGAACCAAATTGTTCTCGAAACGAATCCATCAAGAACATCCGACTCGCCGTGCCATTCACCATTGGAGAACGTATGATATTTCTTGGGGTCATGTTTTACATGACTCACCGACAAAGGCGAGTACTCAAATTACTCTGGACCGCAGACGGAAGATGCAATTTTTGCTTGGACCTTTACAAACCTGGTCATTGTGATGAGTTTAAGCAGATTCAAGGTGCTCGTCGCTGTCTTAGCTTTCGCGCCGACCCGGGGGGGGTTCAGTGGGTAGTGACCCAGCAGCCCGTATTCGACGGCTTCTCGGTTTGCTCAAGCACACGGGTGGTCGCTATGTTCAAGTTGGGCGTGATCTTGCTTTAGACGAAATAAGTTTAGCATGTCGTCTCGTCATGGACGACATTTGATTGTATATAATCCACAAACGCCTGGTGGCAAGCATCACTTTCACGTGTACGTGATCTGTTGCTCGACCACGTGGGTTCCGCCACTGCAACTCAACCACGGCCGCGGCCCTACCACACACCCGCCAACGTCCACGACCCCGACCACGCCCACGGTCAACACCGCGCCTGTGGTCACCTTCGTCACCGTCATTCTCTGCATCGAGCTCACCGAGTACACCTGCAGCAACCGGGCCGCCGTGTCCAATAGCACGCGCTACGCCGAGTTCTTCACTAGGTCCATGGCCTCCACACCACACAATTTCGTGTCTATCGCCTCCACCAGCACTCGTGTCGACAGACGCAACTGATATGATTTACAATTAGCATAACATATATGAATACACAGGTACAAAGGGAACCCACCGTTTTGGATAAAGTGACGCAGCACAGCATCCTCACCAAAACGAAAAACTTCGCCATCTTTTCCGTTCGCATCGCCACCTGGAAAAACCTAACGATACCTGTTGGCGAGTCCGCGAGATAGTTTCGACGTCCATTCGGTCAGCGTTAGGTACCGTGAAAGTCTAGGGTCACAGCCAAATAAAAAGGGGTAATACCCTGGTATTATGTGCCGTCTCACCGACTCCGTCGCCGCTTCCTTTTCGCTACTGCGACCGCGCGCTTCGGTGGCGTTCCGTGAAGGGGAGAGAATTCACGAATGAACGGTTTGCTTGTTGCTCTATTGGGGTATCAAGTTAAAAAAATCCTTCAATGATCCGCTGCAGGTCCAAGTCATTTTTTGATATTTAATAGTTTTCGTGGTATATAAAGTGAATCATCCAAATACCAAACACAATATACTATACTACAGCAAAGGTCACTCTGATCGAACTGGACGCATAGTCAAATCAAGATAGATGCATGGGTAAGTGACGCAAAGAAAAAAAATCATATGGATGCTTGAGATGAACGGCCGGCAGTTTTCTTTTGACGCACTCACCGCCGTTAGTAAGAAAAGTCAAATCCTGGACTACAACAGCCATACCAGGCGGGGCCCACGCCGTGTGGGCATAGGTTAGCGCCGTTATTAGCCAAATTACGTTGGTGGATTTGGCTCTTGTGGTCCACTGCAATACAGATGTTGGTGGGCGGCGAATGGGCAATCAGATCCACGCCCACAGACGGAAATTAGGGGGCGTGGGCGTGGATGGAAGGTGGACAGGAGGGGAGACTTGGCGACGGAATAGTCACCAAACGGGATAGAATAGTATCATTGGAGGCACGCCATGGAAGCTCACTCCAATGTGGTCTCTATAGCCTGAAGCAGCACCAAAAATGACACCCAAGCACCTTTATCGGAGATATGTGCTAGTCCGTCGAGCGCTCCTTCCAACTCGATCTCCGCCACCACCGCAGCGATACCATCTTCGTCTCTGCATCCAGAGCAGCGCCACCAACCTCCCAAGCATCGAACTCGGGGGTATATGTCGATCCGTCTAGCGCTCCTTCCAACTTCATCGCCCCAGCTTCGCAATCTCCTCCTTTAAGCATTGCTGACGTTCGTTTCAATGCCACCATGCCTCTAGATGCGTCGGAGGCCTGCTTGATGACGTTTGAAGCTAAGCAACTACGGACAGATTTGCAACTTGAGGCAACTTCGGATCGTGAAGAAAGGGGCTGATACCAACGATCACGAGCTTGGCTACGTTGTGCTGTCGATGAAGCAAAAGCGTGCGTTTGCTGAAACGCAAACCCTCGGCCTCGATGATGGACCAACCAAGTCATTGACGACCGCAGGAACCCAGCGTTGTACGCGCCACTGCATGATTCGTCTGCTGGACATCATGTTTTCGGAAAAATTTGCTCATCGAGGGCACGAGATCGACTGCAGGCATACTCGAGCTGAATTGGATATGAATCAAACTCAAGGTAGCTCAGCATTTTGGACTGACTTTCACGAAAGTTACCTGAGAGCGCTTGTAGTCGACACAACCGATACACACCACCAATACTGATAGCCTTAAAATCCTTCACCACCACCTCTTTTTCCGTGTCCGATGCAGGGAATGCGATTCGTAGAGCACGGAGCACAATATTTGCTACCAAGTGGCATCAATCACTCGATAATACGAAGGACCGCTAATTCCAACTGTGCGGCGTATGTCGAGATAAGACCCCCCCCCCTTCTAAGTAGCGCAACGTGGGCATGTGCATCATCGCCGGGGATGTAGCGGAGCTACACAGTCGGTTCACCTCCTACCTTAGTGCAACACGGACTAATGGCTGCATTCAAGTTGACCACTCTACAGAGTGCTCCACATTCATATCCAAAGAGATATTACTGATAGAAAGAATCATATTTCTACCAATAAGAGTCGTTCATTAGATCGGGATTCTGCCAGCCATCCGATGGCAGAACCCCTCATTATACATATCCGTTTTAGGAGGAAACCCCAGTTCACAATCAACTGAGTTCTCATTTTATACCAAAGCTATCGTTTAGTCCCTTTAGATAGGTTTAATTATACTTGTGGATACAAGTATACTTAATCTAAGTTAAATACTCCTACGCTTCCTCGTACACGTGCGCACACGTGTAAGCTATAGTAGTGGGTCTAAGCAGACC